>JASTWL010000969.1:0-62455 GCA_035220575.1 Temnothorax rugatulus
TTCCCAACCCACACCCGCGCTCCGCCATTACTTGACAGAACAAATCCTGCGCCGCGCGGGCATGGTTGAGATTGGCTTGGAGGACTCGTAGGGCCATCTTACATGTACCCTACTTTTGAGTCCTCCTCTCCCTCCTCCTCGTTTCGTACGTCAGCGTTTTCTGGTTCCTCCTCTGTTTCCATCCTAGCCGGTGGAGCCCCTTCAGACTCCCCGCTAGTTGTTGCCGCTTCCAGGGGGGGAGTGCCTTCATTTCCACATCCTCCGTGAGTCCTCCTTCCTGCGGGCCTTTCGGCTCTTCCTTTCTCCTTGATTTGCGGAGCAACCGCTGTGGTTTCGGCTCCATATCTCCGGCCACGAGCTTGCCCTCATGGCGCACACTGAAGCCCTCTACCGCAAAATTGATCACCATCTTTGGCTTCGCTTTAGCCTTGGGCTTGGATGATGCCTTCGGCTTTGGCTTAGCCGTGGGATTCCGCTTCTCCTCTCCTTCTTTGTTCGCGGTCCCTTTCCCCCCCTTTGCGGGTTTTCGCGCATGACACCCCACCGATTCGATGGTTGTGGGGCATCCCTTTGCCTTCGCAGACCACACAGTTCACCGGTGCCTCGCACCCTCTTACCATGTTAAATCCTTAATATCTTTCGAACCACGATAGCTAAAAAATACCCCGTTTGTATGTAAATTAAGCTTGAACCTTCCTCTTCAAGGCCATATAAGAAACATAATTTTCAACGAACCGCTACACCTAATTAATTACGAAAATATATATCTCCGTCCGCACTATTCCATAAAATGGCAAATTTGCCATATGGCAAAATTGCCATAAAGTTATGGCAAATGAGATAAAAAACTCGTTCTGGTAAATACAAATTCCGCCCGTGCGAATAAACTCTGCATCTGCACACCTACAAAAAATAATAATAATTTTTATTTTTGCAATTGTTTATTCACAAAATATTTATAACAATAAAATAAAGTGTCATATAAAGAAAATAATTTTATTGTAGAATCAAAATCACGTAATTAAAAAGAACCTAATAATATTAACATATAAATAAAAAAGTGTCAAATTATACAACGAATAATTTGTTATTAACAAATAAACATATTAACAATAAAAATTTATAACACCATATTATAGTCCAATAAAAACCTTACAAAATCCTTTATATACTCCCTTATCAAATTCCCAACCGTTTACAAAATATAAAAATAACAAAATAACATTTTACAAATATTTTAATTTCCCTGACCGGCTATATTAATGAAAGATCTATTCAATCCTACCTGCATGAAATATTATTAGAATCACACATTAACAGCATACTTATTATTATCATTATTAATATTTACTATTTACATATACTAAAACTAATATTAGAACTGAGCGTTAACGCCGAAGCGTCACTCACGAACCTGAGAAAGACAAATTATACTGCGTGTTACGTAGAAACACGAATCTGAGCGAGAATGCGGATAGCGCATAAGCCTATAGGAGAGAGAAAGAGAGAGACGTATATGCTACAATATCCGTAAGACAAGGAGAGCAATACTCTTCATGCTTTAGATATACTATTAACGATTTCAATTGTATAATTGAACTATTTTACCTTATGTAAAGTATGTCTAAGGTAAATATAATAATAATAACATTCATATTTCCATATCTCAGAATCGAATCATTAAAGATTTCTCGTATACGTAGTTTAATGAAAAAATTGCCTAATAAAAAGAGTATCACTCTCATTATAAAATCGTTATTAGAATAAAAAATAGAAATAAGAGTCAGAGGAGTCACTGTATGACTCATGCGAGTAAAATCTAGTCGTACATAGAATGAAGCTGGCTAGCGAGCCACCCAAGGAGAAGTAGATTCATACCGTTAGACACCGCCCTATGACTCATTGTAATTCCACGTATAATAGAACTGGCTAGCGAGCCGCATTACCATATAAGGAACAAGTAGACACACGGTCGTTAGACACCGCCCTCATTGAAGCTGTAAACTCTGTAGAGGTCAAGGTATCCACCTCTACAGAGCTGCGGTCACATGATGACGACGCCTGCGGGCCCGCTTGCTCACCCTGACCAGCCGCCGATACTGGGTATCCGACTCCCTGCATCGTAAATTTTTTCATGTGTTTGCCATAACGGCATGAACGCCGTTATCCAGGGTCTCTGCCGGATCACGTAATAACTCCGTTGCCCACCGTCAACCACGTGGAGGTGTCCTGGAATGCAAACACACGAAAAAAATGTTTTTTTTCAACACTGATAGAAGCGACCCTTCTGACTCGTCATCTATGGAGTTATGGGGTTTAGGGTTATGGGGTTTTAAGGTTATGGGGTTGTGAGGTTGATGGGATATATGATTATGGGATTTTGTTTGGGTTTTTATTGAATTTTATGATTTTTAGTCTATTTTTTGAGGTTAGGAAAAAAACCGGACGTGATGGGGTTATTTGGACTTCGGTTTCAGCATGCTCGATTACATATAGTAAGGTGGGTCAGGTCCCCGCAAACAAAATTTCAATTATTTTTGTGGAGCTGTGTTATTCTACATACATTCATTATACATAATTGTTATGAACAATTAAAAGTTTATTATCGGATCAAACTAATATGACTATTAAATACATCATTGAGAGTCAAACAACTTTTGTATATAAATAGTTTTTGTATTTCATAAAATGAACTAATTAACAATAAAAATAACCATATTATTAATATTAAAAATAATTATTAAAACCACTATAATTACTCAGCAGAGCATGTCAATTAATCCCACAAAAACTCTCACTTCATATCTCTTCTTAATTCTGAGATATAAATAAAAATTACGGAAATCCATAAAACACGAAAATTTTAGACACCCTAAAATAAAGCCCTTGATTACTTGAATACAACAAAAGAAACCCCATCTCTCTATCTCTTACCATTTCCGAGTTATGAATTATTAAAGTTTTACGTCCGCCATTTTAAACTCTTTACCATTCGAACTTAGGAAGACCGAATCACTTTTATATTAATATTGTTGGTCCTTTATACATTTTGGCTATAATGAATTTCATTTTAGAACGAAAATTTTGCCATTTAATTATTATGCTAAAAATGGAATCTTGCATGTCCTCCAACATTAATAGCGTTAACCCCGATTTTCTATCTGAATAAATTAGATTAATAAACGAAAATAAAAATTAAAATGTTCGCTTCATGAATCTGAGAGAGACAGACTTATGCGACACACGTTAAAACAAGGATAGCTTAATACCTTTGCTCTATGCGTTAAATTAGCATACAGAGAGTCTTATGTGAATTATAACGAGTAAGACGAAGACAGACTTATGTCATATACAATGTGTAAGACGAAGACAACCATATGGAAGTAATTAAAATTAAAATAAATATAAAAGTGAATTGATAAAAATCAAATAATTGTAGAAATGGACTCTCTTACATTTAAACAACCCCATCATATTAAAATAACAATTACTCTACTAACATTATTCACGAACAATTGTTATAAACAATTATAAGTAAATTATTAACCATGTCAAAAAATATTTTTAACAACTTTTGTATTGCTTACATACATCAACTCTACACCTCCATACCTATAAAAAACGATAATAACTTTTATTTTTGCAATTGTTTATTTATGAATTATTTATAACAATAAAATAAAATGTTATATAAAAAAAATATTTTATTGTAGAATCGAAGGCGCGTAATTAAAGAGCATTTAATAGTATTAACACATGAATTAAAAGGTGTCAAATTATTTAACGAATAATTGTTATTAACAAATAAACATATTAACAATAAAAATTTATAACACCATATTATAGTCCAATAAAAACCTTACAAAATCCTTTATATACTTCCTTATCAAATTCCCAACCGTTTACAAAATATAAAAATAACAAAAATAATATTTTACAAATATTTTAATTTCCCTGATCGGCTATATTAATGAAAGATCTATTCAATCCTACCTGCATAAAATATTATTAATGTAATATTAGAATCATTATCGCTACCGTTAACCGCATATTATCATTATTAATATTTACTATTTACATATACTAAAACTAATATTAGAACCAAGCGTTAAGCGCCGAAGCATCACCCACGAACCTGAGAAGGATAAATTGTACCGCTCGTTATGAAGAAACCCGAATCTGAGCGAGATGCGGATAGGCATCATAAGCCTATAGGAGAGAGAGAGACAAATATGCCATAATGACTGTAAGACAAAGAGAGCAATACTTTTCATGCTTTAGACATATTATTAATGATTTTAATTGTATAAATGAACTATTTTACTTTATGTAAAGTATGTCTAAGGTAAATATAATAATAATAACATTCATATTCCTACATTTCAGAATTAAATTCATAAATATTTCTCGTATTGTGTTTTATACATGGTTTAACGATAAAATTGCCTAATAAAAAGAGTATCGCTCTCATTATAAAATCGTTATTAAAATAAAGAATAGAAATAAGAGTCAGAGGAATCACTGTATGACTCATGCGAGTGTAATCTAGTCTGCGCATAAAATGTAACCATATATGGGCATGTCGAGGCAAAGCGAGCCGCATGACCATATAAGGAGAAAAAGTTAGAACGTAGTTTGATGACTCATCATAGTGCGAGTCTAGTTCTAGGCTGGCTAGCGAGCCCCATTACCATATAAGGCGAAGAATTCAGAGACACCGCCCTATGACTCATTACGATTTACCCCTACTACTATTTCCAGAAATGTATAAAAGCATAGAAATTTCACCTCTAAAGAGAGAGTGAAGCGAGCCGAGAAAGCGACCATATCTTTAACCCGTTTCACCTTTCCATAAAAAACTCTTGTACTAAAGTTCTGAAATAAAGACCACACTCTGGAAAAAAAAAGTTAAACGTATCATTGAATACTTACCTGATACCTTGATCGACTTCAAGAAGCAACAGCCCACATCGCCGAGAAGTCAGCTAATTATCCTGGGATTTCACTCCCTTAACCAGCAGAAGAAAGACCCATCAACAGACGCTCCGTCGGATCGAACAATCGCATCACCCGGACGTCACAGTTCCGAGGATGAGATGAGGGGAAAGCGCTTCCCCACCATCCGGCGCGTTTAGAGAATAAGTTAGAGATAAGTGGTTCCCGGGGCACGCGAGCCCGGTTAGTATTAAGGCATTATATAGGCCGGGCGTAAAATTTTCTTTGGCTCTAGATTATTTTGTTTTGGTTTATTGACGCGCAACACGACCGAGCGTTAGCGCGAGAGCCACACGTAATCTTCAGTTTCGCGGGGTAATGCCGCGCAGGCGCGACGCGAGAAACGGTCCGAGATAGCGTGCGAGACGAACAGAACCGGAGTTCGGAAATTCGCAAGCGGGCGAAAATTTCCGAAAGGTAGGTGCAGGTGCCGATGGCGGAGCCTCTCTTAAACGGGCATATCACGTCGGCGTCGCGATCCGAACGGTAGTTCGAAAAATCTGAAAATTCACGAAAGGACGGCGCCGGACGGAAATTAGGGGCATGTGCCAGACGCGAGGGCCCCCCAGAGTAGGCATATGCAATCGGCATTGCGATACGACCGGTAATTCGGGAGATTGCCAAAATCCCAAGCGGACGGCGTTGCGCGAAAATTAGGGGCATGTGCCAACAGCGAGGGCTCCCCAGAGCAGGCATACGCGATCGGCGTGGCGATACGAGCGATAGTTCGGGAGATCTGCAAAATCTCAATCGGACGGCGTTGCGCGAAAAACAGGCACATATGCCGACAGCGAGGGCCCCCCAGAGCAGACATATGCGATCGGCGTGGCGATCCGACCGGTGGTTCGGGAAATCGGTAACCACAGGTCGGACTCGAGAATTTATGATGAATGCGCATTTAGCGAAACCTGGTACACAGGCATATCGGGTCGGCGTCGAGCTCCGACCGCGGGAACGCGAGATGGCCAGCCCCGCCGGGAATCTTGGTACCTGGGGGTCCGCCACAGGAACCGAGCGCGCTAAGGGGCCGAGTGAGATGCGGAGAGTCGGCATCGGGGGTCGGCGTCAACGGCGGCCATGTCGCGGGTCACTCGGACGTCCTCCACGGGGAGGTTACCCGGGAGGGTTGTCTACAACGTATGGCGAGTCGTGCGCGCGGGTCGGCGGCGTCGGCGGTCAGTTAGGTAAAATTGTGAAAACCTGGTGCAGCGGTGCCAGGAGGGCGCACCTCCGGAAACGCGAAACACGTGGAATTTTCCACGGGAACGGTCTAGAACGTTCGCACGGGGAAACCACGTGGTGGGAGAAAGAGAAAGCCGGTACGAACAGGCACTGCGGCGTAGTAGGCCCGCAGAGTGGGGGTAGAACGCAATGGTGGGGTGGCCGAGAGCGACCCGCCGCTCGAGGCAGTCTGTCGTGGATCGTCCGAGAGGTATGATATGTCGCGCGAATAAGTATCTCGCCGTCGTGTACTTTGCGTATCGCGATCTAAGTCGAGCGCGTAGACGATACCCGGTCATCCGTAAACAACGGCAACGCCCGCGGAAACGCGTAATTCGCTCGTGTGAGATAACGAGGAGGGACTGTGGTCCCCGTAAATGTCTCGTGCGTCGTGCGACGCGAAGGGCGCCTGTGCCCTGCGAAAATCGTGCTGTGCGTGTGGTGCGAGCGAATTTTGCGACGCAGGCAATGAATGCGATTGCCCTGTCAACAACGGCGATCGGCAGTGCGCGAATTTATAGTGTGTTATCATAGGAAACCGAAATCACGCGCTATCACGTGATCACCGCGTGAGTGTCAAGGATATCGCCAACCACGCATATTGTTAAATAAATAACGATGAATGCCCACTCGGTGGGAGACAGTTGAACGGCATTTGAACGAATTTTCCGGAATTTCGGGTGATTTCGGAATCCATCGCGAGGACAGCCGCGGCGAGAGGTGTCGGAACCATCTGGTGGTGAAGTGCCATCTTGTGAACGGAGACCCTTAGTGAATTAATCGTCATGAATGCCGCATCAGTGCGACGTGAATAAACGGCATCACGCATAATTTTCCGGAATTTTACGGAATTACGGATTTTTCATGACAACTTCACCGGAGGTCCCGTGGGTCGGGCAACTTGTACGCGGAGGCCTTATCCGGGCATACGCCCGTGAATGCCGAACCACTGGAAGGTGGAGAGGTGACACCGCGAGGAATTTTCGGGATTTATTCGGAAATAAGGATTTTTTGTGAAATCGTCCCAAAGCCGAGGGGAGAAGTGGAAAACCACATATGCCAGTTACATACGATGCAAATAAGCGGCATCCGTCGAAATATAACGGGATTTAACAATTTTGCGACGAATTCGGAAACATACTCCAGCGGCGATACCAGCGTGTCGAAACACTGACAGATGAAGCGCAATTGTGAACATCTAACGGCATTTGATGAGAAACACAAATAAATAATTCAGCATTGTTATAAATAACCAAATGATTGCCTTTAACTTACCTGTCCACCGGCGATTATCCGGCAGAGTCCCTCGTTGATCCTGGTAGGCAGCAACAAGCGATGATCCAGCGG
Organism: Temnothorax rugatulus; assembly: GCA_035220575.1. Lineage (NCBI taxonomy): Eukaryota > Metazoa > Arthropoda > Insecta > Hymenoptera > Formicidae > Temnothorax > Temnothorax rugatulus. Next base: position 7,564 of record JASTWL010000969.1, read on the forward strand.
AGAGCGACGGGGATGATCCAGCGGCAACGGGAACCTGAAAATAAAGGAGAATTAGTATAGATTGACACATTAGGGAAATAGACACCTTCTCGGTGAACATAGGTCAAACCGAGTGGCGACCGTGAAAGGGAATACTAATATCAACAATAACAGTCCCAAAACCTATCGTCCGGTCACAGCCTTTCGCTCATAGCGTCCGCTTATATGATTGGGGGGACTTACCTTATGTGCAGCTAATCAAGCTCCAGGGGATGATCTGCGGTGCCCCAATGTGCAGGAGTTGCGGCGTCGTAGTGTTGATGGAGGATCTCTGCGCGTTGTTGAGTGTACTTCGTGCGACGGGGGTCGTCCTCTCTGATGGATTCGATCCACTCCCAGGATGGAATGGGCGGATGTGCAGGCAGCGTTAATGGAATTAGTCGGTAGCCACGGTTGTTCGAGAAGGCCCGATAATTTGCCCGCGACTCTTCCCTGCTCAGGGGTACGTAGGCACTCGTGGTCACTTCGCGCACCGAGTCTAAATTTTCACTACTTTGTTTTTCGTCCGCCTTGCGCGCGGGGTTCAAGAAATATTTATCGTATTCGGGGTCGTTCGCGTAGTCGAGGTCGACTCCCAGCACTGGGTTGTAGGGAGATTTGTAGAGGAGACGATTCAGTCTACGGGTACGGTGTTTAATTCCACCTTTTCGTTTTCCTGGCATTGGTTGTTGCCGGAAGTGATCGCGTAGTTTTAACAAAATAGTTCCGAGTAGTCTTGTCGTTATGCAAGAGATCGTGCCCGCGCGTGCAGCACTGACCCTCCTCGCAGACGCCTATAGACGAAACGTGCCTGCGCGTGTAGCACTGCCCCGCGTGCGGATGGTTATAGGGAAAAGACCGGTGATTGGGTATTTGTTATAGCGTTAATAAAGTTTACCGAAGGCGAAAGTCTACGTGGGAGGAGTTGGGGAGTTAGTGGAAGGACGTGTAAAATATACGAGATTGTGTAAAATTAATTGTATATTACGGAGTATTTAGTGGTTACAAATTGATAAAACTATAGACTAACGCGTGATTAGAGTGTAAGAATATACTAAAGCGCGATTACAATCGTAACATCTGTAACACTATAGGATACAACGACCACGTGGTCCTATGAGGTGATGCAAGGTGATGCAACAGCACGTGGGGACGCCGTAATGGCGGAGACACGTGGTGACGTGTTACATCCGCCCCACCACAAAAACCGAACAATTCGAAAAACCTTTAACTACACGACTCCACAACAATTTCACTTACCGACAGTCGATCTTACCAACAACAATTTTACTTACCGACAGTCGAACTTACCGACAGTCGAACTTACCCACAACAATTTCACTTACCGACAGTCGAACTTACCGACAGTCGAACTTACCCACAACAATTTCACTTACCGAAGTTACGTCCCGGCGGATCGCGGCCGCAGCGCGGAGCTCGGATCGTTCGCGGGGGACTAGATCGCTTTGTCGGGTCGTTGAACCAAGGGGCTCTACCCGGGGATACCCGCGATCAAGGTATTCGCGATGGGCCGGCTTTCTACCAAACCGTTTTTGCTATATTGATCCTCACGCGTCTATTAGAGTTATGCGGTTCTTCACGATGATCCAACAGGTAACGTTCGAAAGCCTCTTCTATAGGGGAACACACGCGGCACTCGTACGTGGGGCGATAGTCGTCAATGATTTTGGAACACGCGGAACACTTATGTAAATCGGTGTTTGAACCGTATTGAATGAAATGCTTGAGCACCCCCTTAAATTCCTGCCGTACCGATCGGTATCCTCCAAAACGGCAATCCTCGCAGATAACGGCACCGGTGGTCTTATTGCGGAAAAGGAACGAGTATACGCAAATTCCGGTCATGAGCCATGTTTTAAGTGGGGAAGGAGCAGGAATTACGCCTATCGGTCGGCGGGTAACCGGGAGTTTAGGACACATTCGCGATCGCGTCGGTCAAGATGTACGCTTTCTTAGTGGGCGTTGATTTGGGAGATAGAGACGATGGTTGGCTCGGGTTCGAGAAAGTGTCGCTCGCCGTTGTTCTCGATGGCGTTAGTAATATCGTGAATTATGTACCTACACGTGGAACAACCTAGCGGTCCCTGTAATTCCCCGATTACCACGTCGCACGAGTCGCACTCCTCGACTTGATATTGAAATCCTATGTGCAAATAGTGTCTGAAGATAAGGTCGTATTCGGATCTTTGCTGAGTCGGTAAGTCGCGGAAACACTCTTCGCACAAGTAGCGCTGACTAACACGATGGCGGCGGCACGTGGTAAAGACGCAAATGGCGCGACCTAACCAGCTAGAGTACACGCGACGTTGTGTAACTGACATCCAAGAGGGGCCAGTCATACCGTCGGAGGTCGGTAAAAAGGGAACAAACATTTACCATCGGCGGTCGGTAAAGAAACAATATTTACCATCAACGGTCGGTAAAACACGTACCATCAGCGGTCGGTAAAAGAAACAATATTTACCATCAACGGTCGGTAAAACACGTACCATCAGCGGTCGGTAAAAGAACAAATATTTACCATCGGCGGTCGGTAAAGAAACATCGGTCGATAAACAAACACGTACCATCAGCGGTCGATAAAGAAACAAACATGTACCATCAGTGGTCGGTAAAGAAACAATATTTACCATCAACGGTCGGTAAAGAAACAGCGGTCGATAAAGAAACAAACACTTACCTTGTGGGGGTTAATCGATCTCTAGGGGGTGACTTGCAGTTCCCCAGTGCTCTGGCGTTGCGGCTCCGTAGTGCTGGTGCAAAATCTCAGCGCGTCTCTGTGCGTACCGGGCGCGGCGGGGATCGTCCTTCCTGATGGAATTGATCCACCTCCAAGACGGAATAGACGGTGATTCGGTTTCTCTGATCGGAGTGGGGCGATAGCAGAAACGACGCACCATAAACGCTCGCGATTCTCTTGTTATGAAAATGGCGCGCACACGTTCGATGTTAACAATCCTCGGTTTCGGTTCCGCTTTGCACGCGGACTTCGCGGCGAAGTAATTCTCGTATTCTGTGTCCCCGGTGTAGTCGAGTTCAGTACCCAGAACAGGGGAGTAAGGGAGTTCGAAAAGGAAGCGTTTTAATCTGCGACTGCGGTGTTTTAATCCGCCCTTCCGCGTCTTAGTCATTTATTAGTGATAGTGTATATATACGTGGTTGATTCCCGTTGCTGTGGTGATTCGACGTGCCGCTCGTACAGCACTGTCTATCTCCAGATTTTAGCAACTGAAAGCGTGCCGCTCGTACAGCACTGCCTCGTGTGCAGACTTCAACAACCGAAAGCGTGCCGCTCGTACAGCACTGCCTCGTGTGCAGAAGTGAACAAGGGGAAGACCAGTAACACAGACGCTTAGGCGTCGTTTCTTTACAAGGTGATATTCGCCAGGGATGTAGGATGAGAGCAAGGATATTGAATAAATGCAAAGACTATAGGTATGTAGGTAAAACGATAGTATATTACTAAAGTCTTATACAATGGCAATGTTGGTTACAATTTACTAATATTAATAGCGAAGTACGGTTATAACGAAGTAATCTTAAACTGAATGTGCTTATTGAATATCGAAAGATTATTCTGGAACCAGAGGATGTAGGAGGATATAGGAGTCGTATAGAAGTTTCGAGTACTGAGGCTCACCCTGAGTCGTAGGTGATGACACGTCCAAAGAACTGAGACAACTGAGAGCGTCCCTTGGGAAGCTCGTCCTTTTATCCCTGTGTGTCAGGAGCGGGGGTGGTCGAAAGGAAGGGTTAAGGAAAATGAGTGGAAGGTTTGCGTTGGTGTTGCGTCATCGGCTTTGTTTTCTGATTTCTCTTTCGGGTAGTTTTATGATGTATGACTCATAGGTTTAGGGAAAGTTTTTCCGGGAGGCTCTGGAAGGATCTGGAAGGGTCGAGAAGGGTCCGGATGTTTACGAGTTGTCCGAGGAAGGGTTCGCTACGGGTGGTCGGAAGGGTTGAGGATGTGTCTTCGAAAGTTCTCGAAGCGTCGAGATTATTTAAAAGCTTCGTAATTGTTATACGTATGTCCACCGCTAGTGGTTAGTTATTCTTAGTTAAACTTAAGGTGTGTTGCGCGAGCTTATACTTAGTGCTTATGTGCTACGTGGGAATGTTGTTATTAGTGGTATGGGGTTCGGCCGTTGGTAGGGTCAGTTGATGGTAAGTTCGGCGGTCGGTAAGTTGACCGACTGCGGTTAAGTTCGACTGTAGGTAGATGAATTGTTGTGTGTATGGTCGACGGTCGGTAAGTTCGACTGTCGGTAAGTGAAATTGTTGTTGGTAAGTGAAATTGTTGTTGGTAAGTTTGACTGTCGGTAAGTGAAATTGTTGTTGGTAAGTTCGACTGTCGGTAAGTTCGACTGTCGGTAAGAAAAATTGTTGTTGGTAAGTTCGACTGTCGGTAAGTTCGACTGTCGGTAAGTGAAATTGTTGTGGTAAGTTCGACTGTCGGTAAGTTCGACTGTCGGTAAGAAAAATTGTTGTTGGTAAGTTCGACTGTTGGTAAGTTCGACTGTCGGTAAGTGAAATTGTTGTGGAGTCGTGTAGTTAAGGGTTTTTCGAATTTGTTCGGTTTTTTGTGGTGGGGCGGATGTAACATTGGTAAGTTCGACTGTCGGTAAGTTCGACTGTCGGTAAGAAAAATTGTTGTTGGTAAGTTCGACTGTCGGTAAGTTCGACTGTCGGTAAGTTCGACTGTCGGTAAGAAAAATTGTTGTTGGTAAGTTCGACTGTCGGTAAGTTCGACTGTCGGTAAGTGAAATTGTTGTGGAGTCGTGTAGTTAAGGGTTTTCGAATTTGTTCGGTTTTTGTGGTGGGGCGGATGTAACACCGACAATCGAACTTACCGGCAGTCGACCATACCCACAACAATTCATCTACCTACAGTCGAACTTAACCGCAGTCGGTCAACTTACCGACCGCCGAACTTACCATCAACTGACCCTACCAACGGCCGAACCCCATACCACTAATAACAACATTCCCACGTAGCACATAAGCACTAAGTATAAGCTCGCGCAACACACCTTAAGTTTAACTAAGAATAACTAACCACTAGCGGTAGACATACGTATAACAATTACGAAGCTTTTAAATAATCTCGACGCTTCGAGAACTTTCGAAGACACATCCTCAACCCTTCCGACCACCCGTAGCGAACCCTTCCTCGGACAACTCGTAAACATCCGGACCCTTCTCGACCCTTCCAGATCCTTCCAGAGCCTCCCGGAAAAACTTTCCCTAAACCTATGAGTCATACATCATAAAACTACCCAAAAGAGAAATCAGAAAACAGAGCCGATGACGCAACACCAACGCAAACCTTCCACTCATTTTCCTTAACCCTTCCTTTCGACCACCCCCGCTCCTGACACACAGGGATAAAAGGACGAGCTTCCCAAGGGACGCTCTCAGTTGTCTCAGTTCTTTGGACGTGTCATCACCTACGACTCAGGGTGAGCCTCAGTACTCGAAACTTCTATTTCCATACGACTCCTATATCCTCCTACATCCTCTGGTCCCAGAATAATCTTTCGATATTCAATAAGCACATTCAGTTTAAGATTACTTCGTTATAACCGTACTTCGCTATTAATATTAGTAAATTGTAACCAACATTGCCATTGTATAAGACTTTAGTAATATACTATCGTTTTACCTACATACCTATAGTCTTTGCATTTATTCAATATCCTTGCTCTCATTCTACATCCCTGGCGAATATCACCTTGTAAAGAAACGACGCCTAAGCGTCTGTGTTACTGGTCTTCCCCTTGTTCACTTCTGCACACGAGGCAGTGCTGTACGAGCGGCACGCTTTCGGTTGTTGAAGTCTGCATACGAGGCAGTGCTGTACGAGCGGCACGCTTTCAGTTGCTAAAATCTGGAGATAGACAGTGCTGTACGAGCGGCACGTCGAATCACCACAGCAACGGGAATCAACCACGTATATATACACTATCACTAATAAATGACTAAGACGCGGAAGGGCGGATTAAAACACCGCACTCGCAGATTAAAACGCCTCCTTTTCGAACTCCCTTACTCCCCTGTTCTGGGTACTGAACTCGACTACACCGGGGACACAGAATACGAGAATTACTTCGCCGCGAAGTCCGCGTGCAAAGCGGAACCGAAACCGAGGATTGTTAACATCGAATGTGTGCGCGTCTTCATAACAAGAGAATCGCGAGCGTTTATGGTGCGTCGTTTCTGCTATCGCCTCACTCCAATCAGAGAAACCGAATCACCGTCTATTCCGTCTTGGAGGTGGATCAATTCCATCAGGAAGGACGATCCCCGCCGCGCCCGGTACGCACAGAGACGCGCTGAGATTTTGCACCAGCACTACGGAGCCGCGACGCCAGAGCACTGGGGAACTGCAAGTCACCCCTTAGAGATCGATTAACCCCCACAAGGTACGTGTTTGTTTCTCTATCGACCGATGTCTCTTTACCGACCGTTGATGGTAAACGTTGTTTCTTTACCGACCGCCGATGGTAAATGTTTGTTCTTTTACCGACCGCTGATGGTACGTGTTTTACCGACCGTTGATGGTAAATATTGTTACTTTACCGACCGCCGATGGTAAATGTTTGTTCCCCTTTTTACCGACCTCCGACGGTATGACGGGCTCCTCTTGGATGTCAGTTACACAACGTCGTGTGTACTCTAGCTGGTTAGGTCGCGCCATTTGCGTCTTTACCACGTGCCGCCGCCATCGTGTTAGTCAGCGCTACTTGTGCGAAGAGTGTTTCCGCGACTTACCGACTCAGCAAAGATCTGAATACGACCTTATCTTCAGACACTATTTGCACATAGGATTTCAATATCAAGTCGAGGAGTGCGATTCGTGCGACGTGGTAATCGGCGAATTACAGGGACCGCTAGGTTGTTCCACGTGTAGGTACATAATTCACGATATTACTAACGCCATCGAGAATAACGGCGAGCGACACTTTCTCGAACCTGAGCCAACCATCGTCTCTATTTCCCAAATCAACGCCCACTAAGAAAGCGTACATCTTGACTGACGCGATCGCGAATGTGTCCTAAACTCCCGGTTACCCGCCGACCGATAGGCGTAATTCCTGCTCCTACCCCACTTAAAACATGGCTCATGACCGGAATTTGCGTATACTCGTTCCTTTTCCGCAATAAGACCACTGGTGCCGTTATCTGCGAGGATTGCCGTTTTGGAGAATATCGATCGGCACGGCAGGAATTTAAGGGGGTGCTCAAGCATTTCATTCAATACGGTTCAAACACCGACTTACATAAGTGTTCCGCGTGTTTCAAAATCATTGATGACTATCGCCCCACGTACGAGTGCCGCGTGTGTTGCCCTATAGAGGAAGCTTTCGAACGTTACCTGTTGGATCATCGTGAAGAACCGCATAACTCTAATAGACGCGTGAGGATCAATATAGCAAAAACGGTTTGGTAGAAAGCCGGCCCATCGCGAATACCTTGATCGCGGGTATCCCCGGGTAGAGCCCCTTGGTTCAACGACCCGACAAAGCGATCTAGTCCCCCGCGAACGATCCGAGCTCCGCGCTGCGGCCGCGATCCGCCGGGACGTAACAGACGCTATGACGAAGCGAGAGCACGCGCTGGAACCGTGGTGATGCAATAGCACGCGCTGACGCCACGATAGGGCCGGATATTAGCCGGATATTAGCAATGTTGGTTAACGTTTATTCGACTGGATGGTGAAAATGTTACGAGATTATTTAATCGGACGTTAGTGGTGAGTCGGTATTACAAGATTGTTTGATTTAAGCAAAATAGTATTACAGAATTGTTCACTAAACGCTACAATGTAAGTTAATATAACAGAGCTATTTGTAAACTAATGTTACAAGTACGTGGCAATGCTTCTAGAACTCGTAGTGGAAATAGGAGGGTATGGAATTTTTAGAGTTGGAGTTAGAAGATGTAGAGACGCACGTGGCGGTAGGGAGGTTCTGGATTTAGAGGTGTAGGGCTTACCCTGAGCTGGAGGTAGTGTCGCTTCCAGGTCCGAGGATCGACTGAGAGAGTCCCTTGGAATGTCCGCTCTCTTATATCTTTTGTTTTTGGTGGCGGGGGTGGTCGAGTGGAAGGGTTGCGTCGGTGGAAGGGTTGTGTCGGTGGAAGGGTTGCGTTGGTGGAAGGGTTGCGTCATTGGGCTTGTTTTAGATTTCTCTCCTTATATGGTCATGCGAAGTCTAAAGGGGCCTGTATTGTCTGAGAGTGGGAGTAGGTTTCTTTTGGGACGGGGATGGTGAGTTCTATTATCGGCAGATTGGGTCCTTTCGATGTAATATTAAAATAACCCTCTTAGGGCGTCGCTATGACTTATATCTATTTACATACCAACTGGAATTATTATCTAATGGACATCGGCAGATTCGGTAGGTCGAGTGTCGGTAAGCCTGTCTGTTGGTAAGTCTTGATGATAAGTGAATGGTAAGTTTGTCTGTCGATAAATTTTGCTGGTGGTAAGTGGTAAACTTTCTGTCGGTAAATCTTATGGTAAATTTTATAAATGGTAAGACGAATGGTAACTTACTCGAGTGGTAACGCAATGGTAACTAACTCTAGCGAATGGTAACTTACTCGAATGGTAACGCAATGGTAACTTCTGTCGATAAGTTATTGGTGTTTTGTTGTCGGTAAGCCTTGTTGATGGTAAGGGTTCGGATAAGGTGACTTGACTGTCGATAAATCTTGTTGATCGTAAGTAGTAAGTTCGTCTGTCGGTAAGTCTGACTGATGGTAAGGGTTTCGGGTAAGGTACAAGGTACTGCGTTCCTAAGCTTAACTATGGCTGTTTTTATAGTTAGGAGTCTTAATTTCCATGGGGTTTTACGTGTTTACCTACTTGAGCCAGAACCGGCCGAAGTTATCTACTACGGTATGCCAGATTATGGACGCGGTTCGGTCGGGTACTTAGCTTATTTTGGTACTTGTTCCTAATGTTTTAAAGTTTTTAATTTTATCGAAAACGGGCGTGGGGTGGGCGTAACAAATATCACTCTCTAACCTAACCATTATAAACTGTCACAACACACGCGTACATAAAACAGCTGTTAAAACGCGTTCGTAAAACAGACGAAGAATTAACCAGTGTGACGTCCGGGTGATACGGTTGCTCGATCCGGCGGAACGTCCTTCGTTGATGGGTCCTTTCTTCGCTGGTTAAGGGAGTAAAATCCCAGGATAATTAGCTGAATTCTCGTGGGGTGTGGCTCCTCGGAGTTGATCAGGATGTTAGGGGAATATTCAATGATGGCTTCAACTCTTTGCTCTTGAGTATAGCTTTATTTCAGAGTGTCGATACAAGTGTTCTATTGGAAGGGATGGAACAGTGAGATATGTGTTCTTTCTTGATCGGTTCCACACTCTCCGCCGAGAGGTGAAATTTTTACGCTTTTATACATTTCTGGAAATAGTAGTGGGGGTAAATCGTAATGAGTCATAGGGCGGTGTCTCTGAATTCTTCGCCTTATATGGTAATGGGGCTCGCTAGCCAGACTAGAACTAGACTCGCGCTATAATGAGTCATCAAACTACGTTTTAACTTTCTCTCCTTATATGGTCATGCGGCTCGCTTCGCCTCGACACGCCCATATATGGTTACATTCTATGCTCGGACTAGATTACACTCGCATGAGTCATACAGTGATTCCTCTGACTCTTATTTCTATTCTTTATTCTAATAACGATTTTATAATGAGAGCGATACTCTTTTTATTAGGCAATTTTATCGTTAAACCATGTATAAAACACAATACGAGAAATCTTTAATGATTCAATTCTGAAATATGTTATTATTATTATATTTACCTTAGACATACTTTACATAAAGTAAAATAGTTCAATTATAGAATTAAAATCATTAATAGTATGTCTAAAGCATGAAAAGTATTGTCTTACAGGCGTTATGGCATATATGTCTTTCTCTTTTTCTCTCTCTCTCTTATAGGCTTATGCGCTATCCGCATCTCGCTAAGATTCGTGTTTCTACATAACGAGCGGTACAATTTATCCTTCTCAGGTTCGTGGGTGATGCTTCGGCGCTTAACTCTCAGTTCTAATATTAGTTTTAGTATATGTAAATATTAATAATGATAATAATAAGTTTGCTGTTAACAGTAGCAATAATGATTCTAATATTGTATTAATAATATTTCATGCAGGTAGGATTGAATAGGGCTTTCATTAGCATAGCTGATCGGTGAAATTAGAATATTTGTAAAATATTATTTTTGTTATTTTTATATTTCGTAAACGGTTGGGAATTTGATAAGGAGGTATATAAAGGATTTTGTAAGACTTTCATTGGACTATAATATGGTGTTATAAAATTTTATTGTTATTATGTTTATTTGTTAATAACAAATTATTCGTTATATAATTTGACGCTTTTTAATTCATATGTTAATATTCTTAAATGCTCTTTAATTATGCGCTTTTGATTCTACAATAAAATTATTTCCTTTATACGACACTTTATTTGATTGTTATAAATATTTTATAAATAAACAATTGCAAAAATAAAAGTTATTATTAATTTCTGCAGGTGGGTTGACGCAGACTCTATGTATACTGGTAAGGTTCGTATGTATACTTCTTTGTGTTTTTCTCATATGTCTCAGCATAATCGGGGGTGAATGTTTTGCTAATTAATTAAGTGTAGGGGTTGGATCAAAATTATGTTTTATCTCTAATTTTCAAGAGGAAGGTTCAAACTTGTTGTACGTATTAACGGCACATTTTTAGCTATTATAGTTTAAGAGATATGTTAGTTTGTTTAACTCGGTCCTCATAATATCGTAAATATATATATATATATATATATATATATATATATATATATATAGGTATTTGTGAAAGGGTTATTGCAGGGACCAATCGTCATATACCGGGTGTGTTTCTCTCTGGAATTTTGTGTAGCCTTTATTAACGGAGTGACAAGAATTTACCTTATATAAATGTCGTTATCAGGGGTGTAGGTAAATATATTGATTGGTATGATTAATAATTTATTTAAAATTGTTTATAAAGGTAAGTTGCAAAAATAAACAATTATTGAGTAAATGTTTTTCTGTCAAATGATTCTAATTGTCATTCCCTATACGTGACTATATCGTTTTGTTGATCTCTTTTAGTTATTATTTTTATTTTGTTTGTTATTTTGTTTATTTTGTTATTAACTTTTTGTTGTTAATTAATTCATTTCATGAGATATGAAAATATTTTATATATGAAAGTTACTTAGTTCCTTGAGGTGATTTTGATCATCTGATTAGTTAAGGTGGGTGATGATATTATTTTAATTGTTTATAACAATTGTTCTTGAAAAATATTAGTAAAGTAATTGTTATTTTAATGTAGTAGTCTTCTACAAATATAAAAGGTTGTATTTCGATAATTACTTTATCCTCAACTATTTGCTTTCATTTTTATTTTAATTTTATTATAAGTCCGTATTGGCTATCCTCATCTTATTCACTGTATTTGGCATAAGTCTGTCTTCGTCTTACTCATTGTAATTTACATAAAGCTCTCCGTATGCTAATTTAATGCATAGGGCAAATGTATTAAGCTATCCTTGTTTTAACGTGTGTCGCATAAGTCTGTCTCTCTCAGATTCGTGAAGCGAACATTTTAATTTTTAATTTCGTTTATTAATCTAATTAATTTAGATAGAAAATCGGGGCTAACGCTATTGATGTTGGAGGACATGCAAGATTCCATTTTTAGCATAATAATTAAATGGCAAAATTTTCGTTCTAAAATGAAATTCATTATAGCCAAAATGTATAAAGGACCAAGAATATTAATATAGAAGTGATTCGGTCTTCCTAAGTTCAAATGGTAAAAAGTTTAAAATGATAGACATGAAACTTTAATAATTCATAACTCGAAAACGGTAAGAGATAGAGAGATGGGGTTTCTTTTGTTGTATTCAAGTAATTAAGGACTATATTTTAGGGTGTTCAAAATTTTCATATTTTATGGATTTCCGAAATTTTTATTTATATCTCGGAATTGAGAAGAGATATAAAGTGAGAGTTTTTGTAGAATTAATTGACATGCTCTACTGAGTAATTATAGTGGGTTTATTAATTATTTTTATAACTAATTTTATAATAAATTTTATTGTTAATTAGCTTCTTTTGAGAGATAGGAAAATAATTTATATATGAATGTTGTTTAACTTTTCATGGTGTTTTCAATAGTCATATTAGTTTGGTCTGATAATAACTTGGATAATAACTTTTTAATTGTTTACAATTATGTATAATGAAAGTATGTAGAATAATTATTATTTTATTGCAATAATGTTTCTTAGCCGCGAAGGGTTAGGTTGTAACCGGACGTTACCCTCCGGGACTGTGGGACACACGAAATGTCTGCCTATCACCCGGTCGCCACTCGGTTTCGCCTGTATCAACCGAGAAGGTATTCTGATTTCCTATTTCAATACGCTGATTGCACTTTATTAATCCCCCTTTCTGTTTCAGGTCGCCGCCTAGGATGCCCCGCTGCCGCTGCCTGCTGCCCCGGATCCTCGCTTCACCGCATACCAGAACAACGATGGACAACGCTGGACTTCGCCGACGTCACAGGTAAGTAGGTAATTAGCACGCGTAATTAATAGAAACTTATTTTCAGCTTCTTGTCTCGGAAGGATCTTCACCGCCGCCGACTATTCCGGATCCTCGCTTCGTCGCATACCGGAAGTACGTGGGACACCCGATGGATCGTTCTCGAAGGACAAAGTACGTAGCAGGTAAGTATTTACTCGACACTGCGTATAATTTAACAACTAATCTTTATTCCAGATAGCTGTGCTTCTTCACTTTACAATATTTCCACACACTTGTGCTTGGTTACGCAATCGCGTGTACAATTCTCCGCACCCTCGTGCTTAATGCGTCGTGACGCGTGGTAATTAATTTCCGCTCGCTTTCGTATCGCGAGTAAGTTTTACGCGATGGTACGCGGGCGTTCGCGGTTGTATTATACCGTGTATAACTATTAGTTTGTTCCGACTTCGTATTCGCGAGGCACAATGACCGCGATTGTATTATACGTTGTGCGCCGAAAACGAGTGTTCGCTACCACGGTATCCGAGAGACTGCCTCGAGTTACCGTGCTCTCTCGGCGTCCCCACCTCGGGATCGCTTCCCCTTCTCTCGGTCCTTACTGCGTCGCAGTAACTTTCCGTACCGGGCCGTGCCAGCTTTCACTTTTCTTGCCCCGTTTTTTCTAATGTTTGCGCGCTCGCGTTCACTCGCGTCCCGCGTGTCGCGCTTCCAGAACCGTCGATCCGCCGATCTGGCGCGTCCGCTGCGCGCCTCCGCTCGCACGCACTTGTCGCAGTCGCATCTTGCACTCGCATCGCGTCGCTTTACGTGCGCCGTTGTGCGCCTCCGCGTGTCCCTGTCGCACGATAGTCACTTATTTAAACGCTCGCTAACTTTCTGTCACGGTCCGCACACATGGGTTCTCTCGGGCCCCTGTCCGCGCCATCTCGGTACCCCGTGGCCGGGGGTCGCCTCCGGTCGTCGGGGTCGTCCTCTGGCGTCCCTCCGGGGACGTTACATGCGTCATCCTCCTCCGGACGCCCGTGGCTTCCGCGTTCCCGCGGACACTCCATGTCCGGGGTACAGCCTCTCCTGGCTGTCGGATGGCGCCTCCGCCTGGCGTGGATGGCCTTTGGGGGCTCCCCTAGTTGTCCCCCGACTCTGACTTCCCGGCTGGGACTGTCCCGTCGCGAGATCTCGCGGACACCCTGTGTCCGGGCTATCTCCGTCCCCCGTGGTCGTAGGACGGTGCTGGTCGCGTGGCTGGCCCTGGGAGGTGCCCTTGATCCTCCTCCGCCGGTTGTTTGCTCGGTGGGACCGTCGCGTCCCCCCTTTCCGCCGGACATTACGTGTCCGGGCTATCTCGGGATCCCGTGATCGCAGAGGGATGCTGTTCGCGCGGATTGTCTTGGGAGGCGCCCGTGATCGTCCTCCGCCGGTTGTTTGCCCGGTGGGACCGCTGCGTCCCCCCTTTTCGTCGGACATTACGTGTCCGGGCTATCTCCGGACCCTGACGTCATAGCGCGACGTGGTTTGCGCGAGGGGTCTTCGGGGGGCTTCCCCGAAAGTGTTTTATCGTCCGCGTCATTCTGTCATGCCCGCGAGTTATCGATCGCGGGACGCTCTCGCGGTGCTAACTATGTGTCGGCGCGTTATCGACCGTCATGGCAATATACTCGCGGTCGGTAACACGGCGATTGTCTTATCTACTCCCGGCTTGCGGGCACGTGCAGCCGATGTGTCTTTTCGCAACCGTCGCGACTCTATGTCTCTATGTTCGCGGCGCAATGAATGCAACATCTTACATGTGTGCGCAATCTATAATTGTGCGCGGGATATGGCACGAAGATACCACCGGTGTCTCATTGAACGAAAACTCCATTTATTTGTTGACTGTGTCTCTGTACCCGGTGGCTCGGAGAAAGGAAACCCTATTACTTATTTGCTCACGCAACGTAGGAAAATATATTTGAACAGGCGCAACATAACTATGTGTCACCGCGTGTGACATGGCGCAAAGCTTATAACGCAAATTACTATTTAATAAACCGTAAAAGAAAACTATGTCGCCCGTGTGACGCGGCGCAAACAAAACGCAACTTAAATCGCAAAATAAAATGTCTTTATATATATTTCTTCACGCGTCCTCGTCACTTAACCGGAAACGACAATAACGATAATCGTAATTATGAGATGCGCTTATGGCGCCCTTCTCTCTACTCTCGGCCTCAGCCGGTGAATCCGGCGTGTCCGCCGCCACCGCATTCGCCATCTGCCGCTCCGCTGCAACCCTGCGTCGCGTCGTTACCTGTACGGGTACCTGTTACGGTAACCCCGTGGAAGTGGGGAGTGCCCTCGAAGTGGGCGGTTGCAAGGTCTGTATAGTTAGTTTATTTTTATTTAATCGATTTTCTGTTAATTTAATTTTATTAGCGCGTCCATATTGAGCATACTTCACTTTCCGTTAGATCCGTAGATCAGAATGGGTTTATACTACATGAAAAATTTCGTGATGACTATATTAGCAATAAATAGTAATAAACAATCGATTGCAAGGATAATTTGGAAGAATTTAACGGTTCAATAATAATTTGTCCAAAGTTCTAGAGTTCATTCATGTTGTTCATGAAGATAGGCCTTGTTACTAGGCGGCGGCTTAAGGCCTGGTTAATTCATCATCTGTTTTACGAACGCGTTTTAACTCGACAGCCGTTTTATGTACGCGTGTGTTGTGACAGTTTATAATGGTTAGGTTGTAACCGGACGCGGTCAGTTAGAGGCTCGGAATGCGCAATATGTCTGCCTTTTCACGGTCGCCACTCGGTTTGACCTTCAACCCACCGAGAAGGATATGGTAAGTATCAATCGAATTATTCCAACGACTAATCTATCTTCTTTTCAGGTTCCCGCCAACGATGGATGAGCACCACTGCTGCACCAGGATACCAGCTTCGCCGCAGACCAGGATCACCGACGATGGACTTCGATGGATCAACGACGACGCATGAAATAAGTATAGGGTAAGTATTTCGAAATAATTGTTGATAACTATTTATAATAATAAATGAAATATTTATTCATTCAATAATTCACAGATGTTGGTTACACTTGTCACTCGTTACGAACGGCCGCCCGTAATCCTCTCTTTCGTATCGTGAGGATTGACAGCTCGCGATGCTAGAATTTTCTAAGTACCGACGGTTCGAGAACGTTGACTAATTCGATGTTAATTGGTATCTAAGTACCTCTCACTTCTTGTTACGAGTGAGCACTTAACGCGTTTCGCGGGCGTTACCGGTTGTTGTGGATGACGGCGGCTCTTCGAGAATGTTCGCGTGTCTGGAATATTCTAAGTCCCGACGGACGCTCGAGAATATTCCAAGTCCCGATTCTCTACTCGCGCACGGAGCGTGTTGCCGCTTCGACGATCCCCGATAGACTGCCTCGAGCTGTGGCGCTCGCTTCGGCTCCCCACCTTCGCGCGACCCCCCACTTCGCGCTTTCTCCTTCGGGAACGTTCGCGTACGGCGTAGTGGATCACATGCGATCCCCTAGTGCAAACGTTCCAGAAGTCTCTGGCGGAAACTTCCATCGCCAGTGCGTTCTCGAAGAGCCTCTCTCCCGGTGCCGCTGCACCAGGTTTTCACCTTTTGCCAAATCGGTCCTACCTTGACGCCCACCTGTGCGCAGCCCTGCACGGAGGTCCCCGAACACGCTCCCGTGGTTTCTTCCAGGAGAAGATGTCCGGGTGACATCGGAGGTCTCGGCCGTCGACGCCGACCCTATATCCGCGCTACTCCGAACCTGGTAGACACCCTCCGCTACCGTGTTCCCGGAGAAGATGTTCCGGTTCCTAACTCGCTTATTCGTTTACGGAGTTTGACGCCGACCCGATATTTACGGTCACTACGTGTCGACTTTGACGATTCCGTCGACTCGTCTCGAGGATGACTCTCGTACGCCGTTTTCGCGTTCCCTTGCACGGGCCTCGACGCCGACCCCGTCGCTACGTTCCCCAGGTCTCGTGGTTCGCGAATCTCGCGCTTCTCCCCGGGGAAGACGTCTCCGTCGCTAGTTTGCATACGCGCGTGCGCACTTCGTCGTCGACCTGTGGGCACGTCGTACCAGGTCCTTGGGATCGCCTCCGACTCAGTTCGCCCCGTGGCGGACCCTCCGTTTCGGCGTTCGTTACCGCTGCGTTACACCTTGGCGCCGACCCGCGGGCGCCGCGTACCAGGTCCCGACAAGTGATTCGGAAGTGTTTCGCCTCGCAGCGGACTTGCCGTTTCGCCGTTTTCTACCGCCGACTCGTACTTTGCCGCGGACTTAGCCGGATGAAGTGCCGCGTGTCGCGGGCCCGTATCGCGCCCGAATGACTCGAAGATTAAGCGTGGCTCGGCTCTTATTGCGCGTTCTGCGAGGCCGACTCGCGCCTGCAACTTAAAATAATGTACGTCTGAGCCAACGATTATAACTGAAAATAAACTTTTATTCCTCGGTCTCTCACAGTGCCGCTGCCCGCTGTGGGCGACCTATAAGCGGCCGGTTCTCGAAACGTCTTAATCTACGGGATATGAATATGCACTTACAATCTACGGCCAACGGGCCTTACGCTTACAACTAACCTTATCCTAATCGCGCCGGACGGGGTTTATGTACCGACTTTATTACCCCCTGTCCTCGGAGCGCTTCTGCGGGGAAACTACTCATGGCGCGAGTATTCTGAGCCCGTCGGGGTGTCAGGGCTCTTAAATGACGCCGAGTCGTCGTCGCTCCCCTCCTGCTCCCGCTGCGTGTTCTCCGCCTGGGTCACCGGGGCCGTGCTCCGCTCCGGGACATCTGGAATACCCCCGGTCTCGGGCCTTGGGGTCACCGCGGGTATAATAGGCATGTCGCGTGCCTGCGGCGGAAGGCCGTAGGCCTTGGCTGCCGCCGCTGCCAGTCGCTCTACGCGCTCCGTTTCGCGCTGGCTGGTAGTGTAGAGCTCCATCGCCTCCGCTGACAGACGGCTGAGCATCACGTGCGGTGAGCCTTTCGCTAGAAGGGGTGGAAGGTTAGCGCGCGGTCGCAAGGTTGTAACCGGACGCGGTCAGTTATAGGCTCGGGATGCGCAAAATATCTGCCTTTTCACGGTCGCCACTCGGTTTCACCATTGACCCACCGAGAAGGATGAGGTAAGTATCAATCAAGTTATTCGAATAACTAATCTATCTTCTTTTCAGGTTCCCGCCAACGATGGATGAGCACCACTGCCGCACCAGGATACCAGCTTCGCCGCAGACCAGGATCACCGACGATGGACTTCGATGGATCAACGACGACGCATGAAATAAGTATAGGGTAAGTATTTTGAAATAATTGTTGATAAATATTTATAATAAATGAAACAATTCATTCATTTAATTATTCACAGATGTTCACAATTATCAATCGCCACGAACGGCCGCCCGTAATCCTCTCTTTAGTATCGTGAAGATTGACAGCTCGCGATGCCAGAATTTTCTAAGTATCGACGGTTCGAAAACGTTGACTAATTCGGTGTTAATTGGTATCTGAGTACCTCTCACTTCCTGTAATGAGTGAGCACTTAACGCGTTTCGCGGGCGTTACCGGTTGTTATGGATGACGGCGGCACTTCGAGAATGTTCTATGTGTCGAGAATATTCTAAGTCCCGATCGACTTCCGAGAATATTCTAAGTCCCTCTCTACTCGCGCTCGCAGCGTGTTGCCGCTTCGACGATTCCCGATAGACTGCCTCGAGATGTGTCGCTCGTTCCGGCTCCCCACCTTCGCGTGATACCCCTACTCCGCGCTTTCTCCTTCGAGAACGTTCGCGTACGGCGTAGGAAATCACATGCGATCCCCTAGTGCAAACGTTCTAGAAGGCTCTGGCTGAAACTTCCACCGCCAGTATATTCTCGAAGGGCCTCTCTCCCGGTGCCGCTGCACCAGGTTTCCACTTTTCGCCGACTTGGTCTTACGTCCACCTGTGCGCAGCCCCACACGGAGGTCCCCGATCACGCTCCCGTGGGTTTTCCCAGGGGAAGATGTCCGGGTGACATCGGAGGTCCCGGCCGTTGACGCCGACCCTATAGCCGTGATATTCCGAACCTGGTAGACGTCCTCCGGTACCGTGTTCCCGGAGAAGATGTTCCTGGTCCTAACTCGCTCGCTCGCCTTCGGAGTTTGACACCGACCCGATATCTGTGTTTACCAGGTGTCAACTCCGTCGATTCCGTCGACTCGTCTCGGGGATGACGCTCGCCCGTCGTTTTCGCGTTTCCTCGCTTAGGCCTCGACGCCGACCTCATCGCTCCGTCTCCCAGGTCTCTCGCATCGCGAATTTCGCGCTTCTTCCCGGAGAAGATGTCCCCGTCGCTCGTTTCCCTGTGCGTTCGCGCGCGCCGACGCCGACCTATGGGCACGGCGTACTAGGTCTCTGGCGACGTTCCCGACTCGCTTCGCCTCGTGGCGGACTCCCCGTTTCGCCGTTCGTCATCGCCGCGTCACACCTTGGCGCCGACCCGTGGGCGCCGCGTACCAGGTCCCGACAAGCGAATCGAACTTATTTCACCTCGCAGTGGACTTACCGTTTCGCCGTTTTCTGCCGCCGGCTCGCACCTCGCCGCGAACTTACCCAGGTGATATACCGCGTGTCGCGGAACTGCATCGCGTCCGAACAGCTCGAAGATTACGTGTGGCTCCGCTCCTATTATCGCGCTTATCGAGACTGACTCGCGCGTCCAAATAAACTAAGTCCCGTCTGAGCCAACATCTTTAATAGAACGAAAATAGTAGAACTTGGTCCTCAAATGCGCCGATGCCCTACGGCGGGCGCTCTATATATGACTTAATCAGCTACTTGGCCAACGGGCCTTTACTTATTCTATTTCTTACATCTATGTGCGCCGGACGGGATTTCTCGCTAACTTTATTATATAATTGATTCCCCGTCCTCGGAACGCTCTGCTATCTGGGAACTGGTGTTCCCCGGATTACTTGGGCTCCCTGCTCGGATCGCAGGGCTCGGCTCCGCCCTTCGTTATATGGTCTGGTGTCTCCGGCCTCGCCGGAGATGCCTCTCCGGTTACCTCGTTGGTCGCCTCCTGCCGGATCACTGCCGCTGGGACCCTGCAGAGAATAATCACCGGGGACCCCGCTCGCGCGGGACGCGGCCTCTTAGCGGTCGCATACCTCCTGCCAGGCTCTGCACGGACGTGACCGTTCTGAATGTCAGTTGTCCCCCCCTGAGGACTACTGCGGGTGACCCCCTACGCCGGGGTCGCGACTGGGAAGCGTGCGGTTGCAAGGTTAGACTCTGATATTATATTTTAATGTTGTTTTCAGGTGCTGTGCAGCAAGGCAAAGGAAAAGAAAAATTTTATGTGGCGAAAATCTACTGGTGACTGTGTCGCAAGACGTGACACCAGGCCTTAAGCCCCTATCTAGTAACAAGCCTTATCTCTATGAACAAACTCTAGAGTTTTGGACAAACGATTATTAAGTTGTTAAATCCCTTTAAACCGCCATTGGAATTAATTGTTTATTACTATTTTATAATTGTTTATTATTATTTAATACCGAATATAGCCATAGCGAGACTCTTCAAGTAACAAAAATTTAGTTTGACTTTTGGATCTAACGGAAAGTAACTAGTGATGTACTAATAAATTAAATAAAATATAAATTAATTAATTAAAGCCGAACCAATTGCCAGAACATAACCTTTAGTGTTCAAGGAACATCATCATCGCAAAATAATAATTGCCTTATTAACGTTTTTCAAATATGATTATTATAAACAACTAACTCATGCTATAAACAGACCTAACTAATATGAAAAATATAACAGTCATGAAAAACCAAACAACTCTCGTTTATAAATTATTCTTGTACCATTCGAAATAATATAATTAACAATAAAATTTATTATAAAATTAGTTATAAAAATAATTAATAAACCCACTATAATTACTTAGTAGAGCATGTCAATTAATCCTACTGTTACGTCCGCCCCACGCCCGTTTTCGATAAAATTAAAAACTTTAAAACATTAGGAACAAGTACTAAAATAAGCTAAGTACCCGACCGAACCGCGTCCCCAATCTGGCATCTCCCCAGTAGTTAGATTGGGAGAGTTCTAGGCCAAATAGAAAAATACGTAGAACCCCTTAAAATTAAGACTCCTAACTATAAGAATATCCAAAACCCTTGCGGACAGACAAACTTACCATAAGATTTACCGACAGAAAGCTTACCACTTACCACCAGCAAAATTTATCGACAGACAAACTTACCATTCACCACTTATCATCAAGACTTACCAACAGACAGGCTTACCGACACTCGACCTACCGAATCTGCCGATGACCATTAGATAATAATTCCAGTTAGTATGTAAATAGATATAAGTCATAGCGACGCTCAAGAGGCTTATTTTAATATTACTTCGTAAGGATCCAATCTGCCGATAATAGAACTCACCATCCCCGTCAAAAGAAACCTACTCCCACTCTCAGACAACACAGGCCCCTTTAGACGCATGACCATATAAGGAGAGAAATCTAAAATAAGCCCAATGACGCAACCCTTCCACTGACGTAACCCTTCCACCGACGCAACCCTTCCACTCGACCACCCCCGCCACCAAAAACAAAAGATATAAAAGAGCGAACATCCCAAGGGACTCTCTCAGTTGATCCTCGGACTTGGAAGCGACACTACCTCCAGCTCAGGGTAAGCCCTACACCTCTAAATCCAGAACCTTCCTACCGCCACGTGCGTCTCTACATCTTCTAACTCCAACTCTAAAACCTTCTAATTCCACATCCTCCTATTTCCACTACGAGTTCTAGAAGCATTGCCACGTACTTGTAACATTAGTTTACGAATAGCTCTGTTATATTAATCTACATTGTAGCGTTTAGTAAACAATTCTGTAATACTATTTTGCTTAAATAAAACAATCTTGTAATGCCGACTCACCACTAACGTCCGATTAAATAATCTCGTAATATTTTCACCATCCAGTTGAATAAACGTTAAACAACATTGCTAATATCCGGCTTAACCTATCGTGGCGTCAGCGCGTGCTATTGCATCACCACGGTTTCAGCGCGTGCTTTCGCTTCGTCATAGCGTCACCACGTGTCTCCGCCATTACGGCGTCCCCACGTGCTGTTGCATCACCTTGCATCACCTCATAGGACCACGTGGTCGTTGTATCCTATAGTGTTACAGATGCTACGATTGTAATCGCGCTTTAGTATATTCTTACACTGTAATCACGCGTTAGTCTATAGTTTTCTCAATTTGTAACCACTAAATACTCCGTAATATACAATTAACTTTACAGGATCTCGTATATTTTACACGTCCTTCCACTAACTCCCCAACTCCTCCCACGTAGACTTTCGCCTTCGGTAAACTTTATTAACGCTATAACAAATACCCAGTCACCGGTCTTTTCCCTATAACCATCCGCACGCGGGGCAGTGCTGCACGCGCAGGCACGTTTCGTCTGTGGGCATCTGTGAGAGAGGCAGTGCTGCACGCGCAGGCACGTTTCTTATCGCAGTAACGGGAATCAACCGGAGACATTTATCCTAAAGCCGAGTGGTACGTCTTAGCCTACGGGCGTCTGCGAGGAGAGTCAGTGCTGCACGCGCGGGCACGATCTCTTGCATAACGACAAGACTACTCGGAACTATTTTGTTTAATACTACGCGATCACTTCCGGCAACAACTAATGCCAGGAAAACAAAAAGGTAGAATTAAACACCGTACTCGTAGACTGAATCGTCTCCTCTACAAATCTCCCTACAACCCAGTGCTGGGAGTCGACCTCGACTACGCGAACGACCCCGAATACGATAAATATTTCTTGAACCCCGCGCGCAAGGCGGACGAAAAACAAAGTAGTGAAAATTTAGACTCGGTGCGCGAAGTGACCACGAGTGCCTACGTACCCCTGAGCAGGGAAGAGTCGCGGGCAAATTATCGGGCCTTCTCGAACAACCGTGGCTACCGACTAATTCCATTAACGCTGCCTGCACATCCGCCCATTCCATCCTGGGAGTGGATCGAATCCATCAGAGAGGACGACCCCCGTCATACCAAGTACACTCAACAACGCGCAGAGATCCTCCATCAACACTACGACGCCGCAACTCCTGCACATTGGGGCACCGCGGATCATCCCCTGGAGCTTGATTAGCTGCACATAAAGTAAGTCCCCCCCAATCATATAAGCGGACGCTATGAGCGAAAGGCCCTCACGACCCAACGCGTCGCGTCGTATTCCGTCATCACTCTTTCGAATCGCGCGTAGAAATTGGCTGTCCCGCGCGACCTGTGTCTTTACCGTGTGCCACCAGAATCGGAATATTAAACATTATCTTTGCGAATCGTGTTACTCTGACTTATCCACACAAGAACGCAGCCGTTACGACCTTGTGATCCGACACTATTTACATATCGGGTTCCGGTACAGACTAGAGGAGTGTGATTCTTGTGACGTCATAATCGGAGAAACTCAAGAACCCGCCGCGTGTCCCACGTGTTCCGAGATATTCCGTGACGTAACCCGATCAGTAGAATACGAAGGGGGACAGCAGCATCTCGAACGAGATGCCCACTATCATCGCTATTTCCCAAACTAGAAGGGGGCCACAGTCGTATGTGTCCTAGACTCCCGGTCAACCAACGTTCTTTGGGAGTACTTCCCCCTCCTTCCCCGCTCAAGGCCTGGTTGATGAACGGTGTCTGCGTCTACTGTCTGTTTTTCCGGAACAAAACCACCGACGTAATTATCTGCGAGGATTGCCTACTCGATAACTATCAACCCGTCCGACAAGAATTTGAAGGGATCCTCAGGCACTTCGTACAGTATGGTCCGCGAACGGAGTTTCCGACGTGTAGCGATTGCAACAAAACCCTAGCTGACTATCGCCCGACATTCGAGTGCTATTCTTGCACAGAAGTAGAAGAGGTATTCGAGCGATTTCTCCTGCGCGAACGCGAAAAACCACATAATACAGATCTCCCCGTCAGAGTCAGAATCGGACAAACTACTTGGTGATAAAGTCCGGATTGCGAATTACCCTGTCGCGGGTATCCCCGGGTAGAACCCCTCGGTTCAGTAACCCGAAAAGCGACACAGTCCCCGCGTAAGATCCGAGTTCCGCTTAACGGCCGCGATCAGCCGGGACGTAACATTAGTAAATAAACTGTTAATATTTAAAGCATTCTTTTTTGCAGTCTTAATCGTAGTAAAAACTTATATTTAATAGAACTTATATTTTGCACTTTTATTTTTTGTATATTCATTAAATCACTTTTTATCACTTAGGCTTAATTCCACAACTTACTTTAACTGAACTTTAGCTAACAATATCCAATAGAAGTGCTTTATATAAAATGAATTATTCTATTAGATATTAGTTAAACTTTGGTTAAAGTTGTGGAATCGGGCCTTAATATCACTTTTTAAAACTTTAACATCGTTAATGAATATGTTATATATATTAATATTATTGTTAATATTTGATGCACTTCTTTTTTTACATAGTTCTTACTTATATTTAATTTAAACTTAAACTTATACTTAATAATTCTACTTAATAACCGATATTTAAAAAAATAAAAGTAAAAGAAATTCATTCATACTTAATAAAAAAGTATACTCAATGAAAATATTTACTACTTATACTTAAAAACTAAATATGTATATAGTAGTATGTATGTATAGTAGTAGTAGTATGTATAGTAGTAAAAACTAAATATGTATTCATAGTTTGTACTTTTAGTGTAATATAAATGTTTACTTTATTTTTTAAAAACTTCTTTAAATTCTTTTAATATTTTTAATTTTTCTGCTAATTAGCAGTTTCTTCTCTTTTTATTCTTTTTTCTTCGAGTGATGCCCGTAAATAATTAGCTCTTTCTTCATTTAATGAGATCTTCCTTTGTTCTAAAAAATATTGTGAATTACAAACTTAAATAACAACAAGAAATGTTGTACATTTTTAGTCACTTATTGATTACTTACTAGTTGATGGCTCCTGTTCATTATCATCAAATGAAGATTTTTCAGGATCTCGTGTATGAGATCCTGCTACAGATAATGGTTTTATTCAAGGTTTGTCGCGAAAGATCTCATCTAATGGCTGAAACATGTTCATTATATTTATAAATTTCTATTTCTAAATTATAAAATGTAATGGTAACTAAATTTAAAATTATTCATAATATTCAATATTAATTTTGTTATAATTTATTTATTACCTCTAAATATATCCATTCTTTCCTGTCATTTCCACTTTGAGCGTTATGATCAATAATCTGACGGTATCATCTTTTTAAAGTATCCATTTTATTATAACACTGATTAACCGTAAAGTTATATTTTTTTTCATGTTTCATACGTTGGCAAATTTGCGTCCACATTTTTTTTTTTTTAGGAAGTTTCCCTAGCATATACGCGTTTTCTTTATACAATGAGATTAGCAAAAGCGTGGCTTCGTGTGTCCATCGCCCCTCATTTGAATCTAAAAAAAAAAAAATATTTATTAAATCTTACTTATGTTATTGTACTCTCTATTTTTGTATTTGCGATTTAAACACACCTATATTTAGCTCGTCTCGTTCAGCTTGATTATAATTGTCTTCATTATAGTTTTCAATATCTGAAGTATTGTCGTATTGAACACTACTCTTCGAACAACTTGGCTTATTGTTATCAACTGTTGAAGGTACTGGAGAGGTACTATAGTTGCTAGGTGTAGAGTTTTCGTAATTTGAACGTAATGCTTTTGCTTTCTCCAGAAGCACGTTGGCAAAATCATTATCTATAAAAATAACACAAATTATTTTGAAAATATTTTGTCACATATTGCAGTTAAATATTTAATACTAAAATCCTTTTTTGTACCTTTATGAGCACGTTTATAATCTTCTTTTCCTACGTCTATTGTATACATAATATTTGTTGATTCATCAAGCAATTTCAACTTTAACATTTGTTGACGATTACAGTTAACATTGGATTGCACAAATTTCTTCATTTTTATATCTGATGAAGTAATAATACAAAAGAAGATACTCTGTAAATACATTTATATTATAGTTAAATATAGTTAAATATAATAAATAATAGCAATAATTTATGGACATGTATTGACAAATTTTTATTTTACATAATTTATTATATTTTGTATATAAGCGCCATACATGCATTACAACGGAACAGATATAAAATTTAATTTTCCTTTTATCCTATGTATAATCCATAGAGAGAGAGAGAGAGAGAGGAGAGGAGAGAGAGAGAGATTGATTGATTGATGATTGGTTTATTTTTTGCCATAGTCATGACTTTAGGCAAGTAATGAATTACATAGGTAGAACAGTAGAAAGAAAAAAAAAAAAGAAACATAAAGTTACCAAAAAGAACAGAAATAATAAATCAGGGTAAGAACAATATAAATAATATAAGAGCAGTATAAGATAAAACAATAATAAAGATATATAACATAATAATACAATATAATGTGGTGTGGTAGCGACAGATGTGCATTGAGCAGCAACAGCAGCAAACTACAACGCAGGCAATCAAGTTTAACGCGGGAAGAGACGCAAGAACAAATAATGATCACTTAAAAGTACTCGGTAATTGACGTATGAGCGATAGGTCGACACTCTCAACAAGATCAAGCACAAAGCAGACTAATAAGACTCTAGGAGATGGAGCTACGCTCTAATGAGAAAAGAAAGTCGTGAAGCTTGCTTTTAAAGGCAGGAACAGACGTTGCTGAGACAACATCATAAGGAAGTGAGTTCCAGAAGTGGATGCCCGCGAGATGAAAGGACCTGCGATAGGATTCAGTCCTGTGGATGGGAACGTGAAAAGAGCGCGGTAACGCTAGTCGTAGACGAACGCCTGACTAAGGGGTCGTGATGAACGAAGATTTCAGAGAGATAACCCGGAGATAAATCGTGGGACACCTTGAACATTTCTATACCAGAAAATATAGGCGGCGGTGTTTGACCGACAACCACCCAAGTCGATGCCGGTAAGGCGTAATGTGCTCGTCACGTCTCAAATTAAAAACAAAACGAATAGCACAATTTAAGAGCCTCTGAAGTCTAGTATTTAGCTCGTCAGTCACGTCGTTGTATACAAGGGAGCAGTAGTCCAGCAAAGGGAGAATCAAGGTGGTCACAAGTTTAACGCGTAGATTAAGTGATAAAGAATTCTTGTGAAATTTTAGCTTATAGAGTGTAAAGTGTACTCTTCTTGAAATGTGAGAAACATGGGCCTCCCAGGATAGGTCGGAGCGCATGATGACCCCGAGGTTTCGAGTCTCTGTAACAAATGGGATGGAGGTACCGCCTACGGAAATGAGAGGTAAGTCATTCAGATTTAAGCGACCAACGTGACTCCTGCTTCCAAAGATTAGAACCTTTGATTTCTTAAGATTGAGAGTCAGTCCGTTGGTAGCAGCAAATTCGGAGATGACACCCACGTCATGTGCAACGAGCTGTAAGGCGACATTCAGTTGACTGAGGGGACTTCTGCGATAGATCTGTGTATCATCAGCAAAAATGATGCGCTCGGTGAATCTGAGGAAGGCACCGATGTCGTTAATAAATAAGGAAAAAAGGAGAGGACCTAAAACGGATCCTTGAGGAACACCAGAAGTAACCGACAGCCAGTCAGAGAACACGCCCTCCAAGTCAACGACAGCCTGACATCGGCCAGTAAGATAAGAAAAAATTAACTTGAGAGCCGAATCAGAAAACCCTAGTTGTCTGAGTTTGGTCAAGAGTAGAAGATGACAGACCGTGTCAAAGGCTTTGCTGAAGTCGAAGAGGACGAGAATCAACACCTCACCCACGTCGACGCCATACTTGATATCGTGAAGCAACCGCAGCAAAGCAGACTGGGTGGAATAGCCTTTACGGTAACCGGATTGACGATCGTCGAGAATGCGATGAGTAGTTATGAAGTCCGAGATCTGGCGGTGTAGGATTTTTTCGAACAACTTGGAAAGTTCACACAGGTTAGCGATAGGTCTCGTGTCTGAAGGAGAAGCAGGTGATTTAACTTTGGAAAGCGGGCGTAAAATGGCTCGCTTCCAGAGAGACGGGAAGTGACTGAATTTGAGACAACAGTTAAAAAATGCGGTGAGAAGATTACCAATCTGAGGCAGAGCCAGGGCTATAATGTATAGTGGTAACTGATCACAACCCGAGGCAAGGGAAACGGAAGAAGTGGAGACAAAGGAGCTAAGGTCGTTAAAAGTGATCTGAGAAAAACTGAAGAGTGGTGCGTCAGGTACTGTAGATGAGATAATGTCAGAAAATTGAGAAAGTGTGCAAGAAGGAAAGCAGTTAGAGATGGAGGCATAATGGGCGTTTAAAATGTCTCGGGAAAAAAAGTTGAGAGGAGAAGATAAAGGAGACTCGATGAGACCAAGACTAGCAAGATTACGCCATAACCTGGATGGATCGGAAATAGTAGACAATCTCGCCATGTGATAGCGCTCCCTGGCCCTTCTCAAGTCATTTGTGAGATCATTCCTGTATTGCCTGTAGATGTAAAGATCTAGAATGTTTCGCGACCTCCGGGCAACATTATAAAGACGATTGCGTTGTTTGATTCTGCGAGCAAGTTGAACAGTAAGCCAAGGCGCAGCTGGACGAGAAACACGAAAAGTGCGGATGGGCGCATACTTGTCAAGACAAGAAGTGAAGTCGTTGGTTAGGGTGTTTAAAATGTCATCCAAGTCAGGCTCACTAAGATTCATTTGACTGAAGTCATGAGCGAAAGAAGAGGACAACATAGCGGTAAGAGTCTCGACGAATCCGGCTCACAGAAATCCTTATAGCTGCGTCGAACTAAAATACGACTCGAGACAGGTGGAACGACAAACGTGTAATTGAGCTCAATCAGGTCATGGCCGTTAATGAAGGGGGCATCCGATTTACGAAACGATAGAACTTTATCAAGGCTATCAACTATAAAAACGTCTAACCATGAGTCAGAAGAGCAAGTGTGAAAAGTCGGTTGCGACTTAACAACGCTGAGCGACAACTGCGAGACCATATCTCTAAGGTGATCGGATTCATAGGACGAAGCAAGAAGATTACAGTTAAGATCGCCCGAAATGATTATATTCTTGTAGTTATGCATGAAAGTGGTGAGAGCATCAACGTATTTACAAAAGTTTTTACCCTTGGGTCTACGATACATAGACGTGAATAAGAGAGGCTCACAATCGTCGCCCCGAACGTCCAGAACAAGAAATTCAGGCTCGTTCAAGAAGACGGGAGGAGACGACGCCAGGACACGCGCCCGCAGCGAATCGTGGATGTAGCAAGCGACACCCCCCCCCTCCCTGCCATGTCTATCAGCTCGCAACAAGTAATATCCAGGGATGCGAACTAGATCATCAGAGACATGAGAATGAAGCCAGGTTTCGGTGATAGAGATAATATGAAAGAAGTTCGATGCGATGAAGGCCTGGATTGACTCTAAGTGGGCAGGAAGGGAGCAGGCGTTAAAGCAAGCAATACGGAGGCAACCACTCGAAGCAGGAGGTCTCACATCTGTCGCAACAGATCACTGAAGCTCCGCAAGATCGGCCTCAGAATCGATGGAAATAGGGGGCAGACCTTGAGCCTTACGGACAAAGATGCGACCATCTTTGGTCCAAACGTGTTTATAAGAAAATTGCTTGGCCCAGGCTCGCGCTCGACGCAGTAAGTTATAAGTTTGAGTCGGTAGCAGCTCGTTGATATAAATGTGACCGGGAACATCTCCCGAGAACACATCACTCACCGCAAGCCGGCGCTTGCCACGAGCGGCCCGGATGATGTGGTCGCGGATCTCACGCGATTTAAGCGCCACGATTATGGAGCGCGCTAGCCCCGGAGGACGGTCCCCCCCCGAAGCCGGACGCGATCCCGACGCACCACCCGGGGACACAGACCCCCCACGCCCAGCAACCTCACGCGTCTCCAGAACATCCGAAATCAACCGAGGCACCCCAAGAGCGCGAAAAACACCGGCCACCAGTTCATCGGCCGTTAAGGCTAGAGAGCGAGGAATGCCCGAGACGACAATATCGGACGTTCTGGGGACGCGCGACGCAGCAGTCAGGGCGACATCGGCACTCTGAGAGCCAAGAAGCTCAGAGCTCCGAGCCTCCAACGCAGCGATCCTATCACTATGGCTCGCGACGAGTTTGATTACGTCTGGAAGCTGGTTAAGCTTGCTCGCAAAATCGGCATTTACCGCCTCCTGACGTGTTATGAAAGCGGAGATCTTCTTGTCAGACCTCTCGAACGCAGCGCTGAAACTCTTCTCAGATCTATCGAGCCTGTCAGCGAGCCTCTTATCCAACTCATCCATCCTGGTTAAAATGGAACGGAGCATCGCATCAGTGGCAAGAGACTGGGCGCCAGAAAACTCCCTCAGCGAGCGGCGACGAGACAACGCTCCCACGATCGCCGGCACGCGGTGCATGCGAATCACCGGGCTGCGATGGCACAGGCGGTAAACGAGCCGAGCAGCACTCGCTGGCTGATCTCGTATTCAGATACGCCTTGACACAACCAGGGTGAAACTCCCTGGAACATTCGCTGCACGAGACGAACTGCCCGGCGATTGTTTTTGTGCATTTAAAGCACACCCGGTCGCGCTGCATGAGGGAAGAAAGATCCGCGAGGGAGACACTCAACACACCGGCAATTCACTGTCGCGACAAGAGACGACCAATCGGGCGAGGGCAGGGCAGTCAACATCAACAAGGATCGCAACGGTAACACAGTTGGTATCGCGAGGCGACCAATCCGGCGAGAGCAAGGCAGTCCGTTGGTAGCAGCAAATTCGGAGATGACACCCACGTCATGTGCAACGAGCTGTAAGGCGACATTCAGTTGACTGAGGGGACTTCTGCGATAGATCTGTGTATCATCAGCAAAAATGATGCGCTCGGTGAATCTGAGGAAGGCACCGATGTCGTTAATAAATAAGGAAAAAAGGAGAGGACCTAAAACGGATCCTTGAGGAACACCAGAAGTAACCGACAGCCAGTCAGAGAACACGCCCTCCAAGTCAACGACAGCCTGACATCGGCCAGTAAGATAAGAAAAAATTAACTTGAGAGCCGAATCGAGAGAGAGAGAGAGAGAGAGAGAGAGAGAGAGAGAGAGAGGAATTAAAGATTAAAATAGATGTGTTCTATTGTAATCAATTACAATTAGGTATAAATAATAGAAACATAAATATGAGTATCGTGTAATACTTACTCTGTGCTTTGCCACCAGCGTTAATACATACGCAGAGTGCAGTGAATTATCTGCAGCAGCAGAATAATTTAAGTTGCGATAAACCTCTTTTGTATCCTGCAAAATAAAGAGAATGTGACTTAAAAATATATACAAAAGTAATGTGTTAAACTTTATTTTATAAATAAGGAAAGAAAAGAAAGGATTACCTTAGATTTAATCGATGTGGTTGAGATAGCCGGAGACGCAATAAAACAACGTACAAAATTATCGGGCCTCAGTACTAGCAATATGCAAGGTTATGTTTCACAAAAGGCGTTGAGACCGATACAAATAAATATCTGCACTAGTTGCCCCCATTCTCAATTTCCAACTTTTCCCAGTTGGGAGAAAACGAACGCAGTGTGGGGAATTCTCAATACTGCCAACTTTATTATTTTTCCAAAAACCAGCCGGACCTATTTTCGAACGCACTAAGAAAGCGAAAGCATAAGAGAACGAAGAAACATCGCGAAGATGCTAGTCCAGAAGTTGTCAACAAATCCCGTGAAGTCCCTAGAGACATAACGCTACATGCGGATGAAGCTGAAGGGCGCGGCCCGCTAGAGAATAATGACGACAACGCCGCATGCGAGATACCGCAAGAAGTAAACGCTCGAAGCGCCCCAGGTGACGCAAGTGTCTCGCGCAAGAGACAGAGCAAAAGCCACACAACGGGTGTCTTAGAAAAACGAATCGATAATAAAAATTTTTATGATGAAATAGAAATACACGAACAACAAGAGCAATCTGACAACGAATCAATGGAAATAGCACCACAATCAAGCGATAGTTATCAGGCACACACTAATATTGAAGTAAAAGCAGACGTTCATGTACCACCTCCACGAATACAAATAATGCCAAAACCGAAAGACAAAATTAAGAAAGATTTGCCAAAATTACCAGATAACATTGATGCTATCGAAGTAATAGAAGAAAATATACCATTAACTACACGAGAACTAGAAGCAATGGAAGTAGACGCTGAAAGTGAAATAGATTACGAAATAGAGAAAAGACCATTAGGATATCGTGAACAAAAAACGCCAAGTGACGAATCAACCAGTGAAGACGAAATAAATAAAATATTTTCACCTCCTTCATATGCAGCAGTTCCTAAACCTTTACAAATCAATAATGAGAAATCTGGAAGGACAAATAAGACCCCTCTTAATAAAAAGTCATCAAATAAAAAAATTCCAAACAAGAAATTCAGTAAGAAAATAAATAAAAAAGTTTCTTCAACTCCAAAAAGGAAACCACCACCGAAGGAACCATCCAAACCGAAAGTAAAGAAAGTAGAAATTATTCCTGTTAACATGATAGATTCTCGAGATCACATATGGATGAGGAATGATAATATAACATATTTTATAGATACTAAAGGAGAACCAATAGATGAAATAGGTGAAGAATTAATTGCTAGGAAAATATGTCAGAAACCGAAGAACTTTAAAGGAATAATAGGACACGTGTTAATATCGGAGAAGAATAATAAGAAATTTTTGGAATAATAATTAAGGAAGAATTAAACGATCAGATTCAAGAAAAACATGTAGTACAGGGATTTAAAGAATTAAAGAATGAAATGACACGATTAAATATCCTTCATGCAAGTATATCTGAAAATAAAAGCTATATAAAAATACCGTGGATTAGAATCCGCAACATTATGAAACTTACATTTTTAAATACGGACATTCAAATTACCGTATGTAAGGGCCAAGTGTGCATATCTGAGCCCAAGGACAGACCACGCATCATACGAGAGTTTTACGAATCCAGTGTCGGAGGACATAAAGGTATTGCTAAGACAGTGGCGCGGATACGTCATAAATATTATTGGGAGAATATGAAAGGTCAAGTTGAAAAATTTATTCAAACTTGTAGTAGCTGTCAAAAGAAAAAATTAGTACGCGTTAAAACTAAACAGCCGATGATTATAACTGATACTCCTGTAGACGCATTTGATAAAGTTGCAATGGATATAGTAGGCCCATTGCCGGTTACTGATAACGGTAATGAATATATTTTGACGATTCAGGATCAATTAACGAAATACTCAATTGCCGTACCTCTCATACAAGCAAATTCAGAGGAAATTGCAAAAGCATTCACCCGTAGATTTATTTGTCAATTTGGAAGTACCAAAGCAATTTTGACTGATCAAGGTTCAAATTTTACAAGTTCAATGATGAAAAAATTTGCGAAATATTTTAAAATAAAACAATATTGTACATCTGCATTCCATCCTCAATCTAATGGCTCGTTAGAAAGAAGCCACCATGTATTGACAGAATATTTAAAGCATTATATATCTGATGAACGCGACTGGGATAATTGGCTCGAGCATGCTATGTTTTCTTATAACACAAGCGTACATGAGGGAACTAAATTCACACCTTACGAATTAGTATTCGGTAAAACTGCGCGATTGCCTTCCGAAATAGAAATAAATGATTCAGTAGAAACATACGACGATTATGTAAGTGAATTAATCGACAAATTAACCGACCTAAGAAAATTAGCTGTATCAAATTTAGGGACAGCCAAAACGCGTTATAAATACTATTATGATAGGAAATTAAAAACACAGACATATAAAATAGGAGATCTTGTATTTGTATTAAAAGCGAAAAAGAAAAATAAGTTTGACAACGAATACGTAGGACCATACGAAGTTGCGAAAATTTTAGACAATAATAATATTAAGATATTAGATTCACGAAATAGAACAAAAATACATATCGACCGAACTAAACCTGCTCGGATTGCAGATCAGGGATGAAGGAAAAAGAATATACCATTACGACTTTAAAAGATAACCCTGGAATATATCCATTGCCAAATATCGTCTAATTTCGCCACAACAGTTAATAAAAAATTGCAAATTGATAAAAGAACAGAATCCTCATGCAGAATTTCCGGTAAACACCGATGAAACCGGAATGGATCAGCTTATAAGAATATCTGACTTACGAATCGCGTATTCCAGTAATCGATTAATTTACATTTTACATATCCCGCTATTAACTCCTGGAATATATAAAATGTACAGAGCCATACCGTTACCTGCAAAACAAGCATTCGACGAAACAAAATTCGCAATAATTAAATCTGATGTAGAACATATCGGTATAAGTGAGGATACAGATAGCTTCTACGAGTTCCGAGAAGAAGAGCTGCGCGAATGCATATCGTCTGACGCCGTATTTATCTGCCCTCCCGTGTTTCCATTGAAAAAGATACGGCAAGCGACCAGTTGCAATATACAACTTTTATTAAACAAGAATATAGAAATGGAATATTGTAATATAATGTTACAAGGCTTAAGAGAAACATACTGGAAAGCCTTGACTACGCCAGGAAATTGGATCTATACGACAAGGAAACCAGAAATGATCCGTATAGAATGCCAAGAAATTAAACATACGGAGATAAATAATTCTGGCATTATTTCTGTACGCCAAGGATGCAAAATCAAAGCAGGAACTACCACGATGAGTCATCCTTCCATTCGTACCATGGAATTCATACAATATTATACCCCAACAAACAATCTAAGTATTCTGCAGTTATACGAGCCTATTCGTGAGAAATATCAAATCGATTTAAAAGAGACAGCACACGAGCTTTGGACGACAAATAATAGCTATGCAGAGATGACGTTCGATGACATCATCGAAAAGGCACGCCAGATCAAGGACAAGAAGATGCAAGAACAAAGGTTTATCGTCTATAGCTCAGTAGGACATGGCATGAGTGTTCTAGGAATACTTATGGTCATCATCTGGCTGATAAGTCGGACTTCCTGGATCAGCAATACCGCGAATCTCCTCTATATGAGATGCTGTCGTGACAAAGGAATCAAGGGACCTACCCCTTGCCCCTCAGTAGAGAATAAAAGCCGAGACACCGAGCCCGAGTGCGAACAGTCTAACTCGAAGATCGAAGCATATAAACCTAATGAACGCGAGACTGAGGAAGCAAGTAATAAAAAAGACCAACAATAAGCGTGCAAAGAAGAGGAAATTGTAAGTGTTTCGATCCAATAGACTTTAAACCGATAAGTCGTTGGAACAATTCACTTCCAGTGTATGCAAGGAGGTCACCATCAACAGTGGGACCGTCACCGTCAGTGGCGTCGTATTCTGGGGCGATTACGAAGGATTGCCTTGGCTATGCCGGGAATTAATGAAACACCGCTGGACCTAAGGGCTGAACGATCTTATCGACGATCGCCGCCACCCTTGGTACCCTTCTTAACGATGCGACAGTCACCTCCGCAGGGGCAGCGACCACCACCGCAACCGGATACGCTCACCGGGCGTGGACGTACACCCCGGCATGGACCGTGATGACTAGCCATTACCTACAGATCCGGACGTTTTCAACCGGCTCCCTCGCCGACCAACCCCAGTGCCTCAACCTGTGTACGAGGTGCCAGAAATGACGCTGGCATCCGTAGAAGCCGCTGTTACACCTGGGATGTCTTCATTGATCAGCGAGGTTCTCGCAGAGATTAATCGGGAATCACCCGTAGATGACATCAGTATCGGAAGCGACCCTACAGAAAGTTTTGTGATGCCAGACGTCACCAAGCCGCCACCGCCATACACCAATGCTCCCGTTGCACCGGCAACACAAGTAAGCGGAGCATACGAATACATAGAAATGGCATCGCAGCGTGCTGAGGCTGGAAGTGACCGCAGCTTACCCAACACGCCAAGTAGTCATCATTCCACTCGAGGCGAAACATCAACATCGTATGACAACGTTACTGAGCCGTCTTATAGGCAATACGTAATAGAATTAGGTAAAATGTCTCCAACAAGCCTTATGCTAGAAGTAACGAGGCTACGCAAACTAGCCTATCGACTGGACTTAGACGAAGCCCGGGAAATAATACGTGGTAAATACTTAAGAATATTTAGCAACCATAACATATACTGGACCTATAAAAAAGAAAAAAAAAGAAAATAATAAAAAATAAAGAAACTGGGGAAAGAATACGCAATGAAATAAGTTAAGTAAGGTTCAGACTTATCCTTATCATATCCGTCCAATAAAATCATAGTGACAACGTAAACGATGAAACCTATAATAAAGTAAAAATAATATTAATTAATACCCAATAGCATATTAAATAAACTCAAAACAAATATATGCGTCTATATATACATGCAAATGCCTATATACATGTATATGTACACAATAAAGCAAAATGAATAAATAAATAAATCAATTACATAAAATAATCGCACTCTATGCAACATAACCATAAAACATACTTACATACAAGTTCGGGGACCGAACTTCCCTAAGGAGGGAGATGTCACGTCTTGCGACACAGTCACCAGTAGGTTTTCGCCGCATAAAATTTTTTCTTTTCCTTTGCCTTGCTGCACAGTACCTGAAAACAACATTAAAATATAATATCCATGTCTAACCTGACTATTAGAAGCTGTCACAACACACGCGTAACGTAAAACAGCTGTCGAGCTAAAACGCGTTCGTAAAACAGATGATGAATTAACCAGGCCTTAAGTCGCCGCCTAGTAACAAGGCCCACCTTCATGAATGACACAAACGAACTCTAGAATTTTGGACAAATGATTATTGAACCATTAAATTCTGCCAAATTATCCTTGCGATCGATTGTTTATTACTATTTATTGCTAATATAGTCATCACGAGATTTTCGTGTAATATAAATCCATTCTGACCTACGGATCTAACGGAAAGTACCTAGACGCCTTAATAAAATTAAATTAAAAGGAAATCGATTAAATAAAAATAAACTAACTATAGAAGCATAATCTTTCACGCCTAAGAAACATTATTGCAATAAAATAATAATTATCCTACATACCTTCATTATACAAATTGTTATAAACAATTATGATTTTATTATCAGACCAAATCAATATGACTATCAGATACACCATGAGGAGTCAGACAACTTTCGTATATAAATAATTTTTGTATCTCCCAAAACAACCTAATTAACAATAACAATTATCATAAATTAATATTAAAAAATAATTATTAAAACCACTATAATTACTCAGTAGAGCATGTCAATTAGTCCTACAAAAATTCTCACTTCATATCTCTTCTCAATTCTGAGATATAAACAAAAATTACGGAAATCCATAAAACACAAAAATTTTGAACACCCTAAAATAAAGCCCTTGATTACTTAAATACAACAAAACAAACCCCATCTTTCTATTTCTTACCGTTTCCGAGTTATGAATTATTAAAGTTTCATGTCTATCATTTTAAACTTTTTACCATTTGAACTTAGGAAGACCGAATCACTTCTATATTAATATTCTTGGTCCTTTATACATTTTGGCTATAATGAATTTCATTTTAGAACGAAAATTTTGCCATTTAATTATTATGCTAAAAATGGAATCTTGCATGTCCTCCAACATCAATAGCGTTAGCCCCGATTTTCTATCTAAATTAATTAGATTAATAAACGAAATTAAAAATTAAAATGTTCGCTTCACGAATCTGAGAGAGACAGACTTATGCGACACATGTTAAAACAAGGATAGCTTAATACATTTGCCTTATGCATTAAATTAGCATACGGAGAGCCTTATGTAAATTACAATGAGTAAGACGAAGACAGACTTATGTCACATACAACGGATAAGACGAGGATAGCCAATAAGATTCACAATAAAAATTAAAATAAAAATGAAAACAAATAGTTGAAGATAAAACAATCATAGAAATGCATGCTTTTACAATTGTGGAAGATTACTACATGAAAATAACAATTACTTCATTAACATTTTAAAGAATAATTGTTATAAACAATTAAAATAGTGTCATCACCCACCTTAACCAATTATATGGTCAAAATCACTTTGAGAAACTAATCAACTTTCGTATATAAAATATTTTCATATTTCTTAAAATAAATTATTTAACAATAAAAATTAATAACAACATGAAAACTAAAAAAGATCAACGAAAACGGTATAGTCACGTATAGGTAATGACAATTAAAATCATTTGACGAAAAAACATTTACTCAATAATTGCTTATTTTTGCAACTTACTTTTATAAACAATTTTAAACAAATTATTAATCATGTCAGTAAAGATATTAAAACTCACAGCCTTTTCCAAGAAACCCATACATAAAACATAATTTTCACCGAACTCCTATACCTAATTAATCGCACAAATACATACCTCGATTCATGCTATGACATCCTATAATAAAAACTCGAGGAATCTCCATCCATTTCTAATGCATGCAGTATTATTAACATAATATTAGAGACATTATCATTGCTGCTAACAATACTTTTATTATTATTGCTATGTTAAATATAGATGTACATTAAAATTAATCGAGCGTCAAGCGCCTAAGCGTACGTATGAACCTGAGAAAGATAAAAAGCACTGCGCATTATGTTAAAACACGAATCCGAGCGAGATGCGAATAACGCATAAGCCTATAAGAGAGAGAGAGAAAGACATATATACCATAATGCCTGTAAGACAAGGAGACCAATATCTTTTATGCTTTAGACATACTATTAATAATTTTAATTGTATAATTGAACTACTTTACTTTATGTAAAGTATGTCTAAAGAATATAATAATAATTACGTACATATTTCCATATCTCAGAATTAAAATTATTAAAGATTTCTCGTATACATGGTTTAACGATAAAATTGCCTAATAAAAAGAGTATCGCTCTCATTATAAAATCGCTGTTAAAATAGAAAATAGAAATATAGTGACGAGTCACCATATGACTCATGCGAGTAAAATCTAGTCGTACATAGAATAAAGCTGGCTAGCGAGCCACCCAAGGAGAAGTAGATTCATACCGTTAGACACCGCCCTATGACTCATTGAAATTCCACGTATAATAGAACTGGCTAGCGAGCCGCATTACCATATAAGGAACAAGTAGACTCACTATCGTGAGACACCGCCCTATGACTCATTGCAAGATATCCCCACTACCATTTCCAGAAATGTATAAAAGCGTACGACTTTTACCTCTCAGGGCAGTCAGAGAAGAGTGTGGAATTCACCTCTCAACGGAGAGTGTGGAACTGATCAAGAAAGAACACATATCTCACTGTTCCACCCCTTCCAATAAGACACTTGTATCAAAATCTTTATAATAAATTCATGTTCTGGAGCAAAGAGAGTTTAATATACAAACCGTTTAATATCTACCTGACACCATCAAGGAGCCACAGCCCACATCGTTGAAAGCACAGCTAATTATCCTGGGATTTCACTCCCTTAACCAGCAAAGAAAGGACCCATCGGCGAAGGACGTTTTGTCGGATCGACCAGTTCGCATCACCCAGGACGTCACAGTCGGTACCGCTGTTTAATGGGTCGGTCGGTCTTAACCCGGATATGGTGCGAGATTCGGTCGGTCGGGCCGCGGATGTCCTCGAATTGGGCGAGTTCCGTGAGCAGGAACTCCCGGAGGCGGCGTTCCTCGTCGGAGGTCCGGGAGGCCAGCCCCTGGCCTACTGCTCCGCATTCGGATGCCTGTACGGTCTTGCGCGGTACGGTGGCCCGCAGTACAATTCCTGTCCGGGCCCACAGGTCGACGCCGATGAGCACGGCGCCTTGCAGCGATGGCATAATGAGGAAGTCGTGCTCGAGCACCTTCCGGCCAATCTTTACCGGGAGCGTCATGGTCCCGGGTATCATGGTTGAACCTCCGTCAGCCAGGTGGACGGAGCTGGTCCCCTGTCGGATGGGGAATCCGAGGCTCTCCGCGTAGCGGGCGGTATCCGTGTTGATGAAGGACACCTCGGAGTCGGTGTCAATCAACGCTCGCATAGCGCGGTGTCGTATGCGAACGGAGATGTGCGGCCGCGGTTGGTAGGTTACTCGGACGGTGGCGGGGTCCGGGTGGCGGCGGCTTCGCCCCCGGCCCGTGCGGCGTTTCCCGGGGTCAGGTGACAGTCTCGGGTAAGGACACCGTTTTTGCCGCATCGCGAGCAGAACTTCTTGGCCGGCCGCTTACAGTCTAACCGGGTGTGTCCGCGCTGTTTACATCGCCAGCAGCATTCCTCCCGGTTGTATGTTGTACTGGCAACGAACGGAGTCGCGGCCGGGGCTTTTTGCTCTGCCTTCCGCTCGCGGTTCTGCTTTTCAATAGCTTCAAATTCCGCGGCGCGTGCGTGTAGGTCTCCCAGGCTGGTAATATCATCCAGGCGGATGTAATACTTATACTCGGAGCTCATATTGTCGTAGAGCCGCTCGAGTTGATCGTCCGTTGTAAATCCTCCGGCTCGTCTCATGCTCGTAAGGAGCGCCGTCGCGTACTTGTAAAAGGGCTCGTCGGGTTTTTGAAACCGTCCCTGGATCTCTCTTGATAGCTGGGCGCGGTATCGCCGGGGTAAGAACTGGTTGCGGAATTCTCTCTGGAAGCTCTCCCAGGAATCCCAGGACGCCTGATTATTTCGGTACCAGAGGAGAGGCTCCTTCTCCTCGTAGCAGCTCCGGCAGCCCTAATAGCAGTTGGTCCCCGGAGTATCCGTATCCCTGACGCAAATTCTTCCACTCGTTCTAAGAACGCGAGTGGGTCCCTTCCGTCGAAGTGGCATCCCCACTTCCGGATCTGATTCATGACCCTGGCCGGGTCAGGCGCAATGGGTGCGGCGTTCTGGTGGTCCTCGTTCATCGTGTCTTGGGACTCACGCTCGTCTTTCTCTTGGACTTCCTGGTCCTTCGTCTCGGCGGGACCACGCTGGTCTCTCTCTGTGGGATATTCGTACTCCGGGTTAGCGTCCACAAATTCCCGTAGTCTGGCTCGGAGGGTATCGAGCGCGCCGCTAGGGTCGATCTCTAGTTTCTCCAACTCGGCCACCAACTCGGCCTTCAACAGCCGATAAATCCAACCCTTCATGGGCTAGGCGGAGGGAACGAACCAGTGTCTCACGGATCAGATCCTTGTTCGGGCGCCATGTAACGTTCGCGTTTTCT
Organism: Temnothorax rugatulus; assembly: GCA_035220575.1. Lineage (NCBI taxonomy): Eukaryota > Metazoa > Arthropoda > Insecta > Hymenoptera > Formicidae > Temnothorax > Temnothorax rugatulus. Next base: position 48,521 of record JASTWL010000969.1, read on the forward strand.
CGCTCGGAATTCGCTCGCCAGGCCAGGGTGAGAAAACGTGGAGACACTGGTTGGTTTTACAAAAGATCTTTATTCTATGCTATTCACAATACATATGGATGGAGGGTGTGAGTGTATGTGCGTGTATGTGTGTTGCTCCGCTGAGCCGCTGTGTACGTGTTGATTCGCGGACAAGTACGGAGGCACGGTTGCCTGACGGATTCGCGGACGGAGGCACGGTTGCCTGACGGATTCGCGGACGGAGGCACGGTTGCCAGACGGATTCGCGGACGGAGGCACGGTTGCCTGACGGAGGCGCGGCTTATTACTAATAGACAGGTCGGTCAGGAGCTCAGTCGGGGGCGCCCGACTGAGCGGCCCGTACACCGGGGGCACCCGGCTTGAAGACGGGGGCACCCGTCTTCCGTACGGCGGAAAGAGTCGGGGGCGCCCGACCCAGAGGCAAAAGGGGGCAGGTAAAACCAACCGGGGGCACCCAGCTGGGGAGGCCCGTACCCTGGGGGCACCCAGGTGAGAACGGGGGCGCCCGTTCTCTGTACGGAGGACGAGATTGGGGGCACCCAACCTAGAGAGCGGTCTCGGAGAGTGATCGTGACAGGAACAGGAGTCGGATAGGACTGGTGACTTGAGCCGGCTCGAGTCCCCTATTTATACCCCGAGTGGAAGTGGTGGGGGCTGCCCCACCACTCTGGCATCGCCGAGTGCGTGCTAGACGGCAGTCAGGGCCGTATCGGTAGTGACGAATACGCGTATCGTCACATATATCACACATTTTCAGAGGGGTATTTATCTGACATTTTCTTATATTCTTTAAAAATACTTTTACAGTGATATACTTTTTACGAAAATAAAATATAAAAACTATAAATAGTATTTTATCACGCAATTCAGAATTATTTCTTCTGCCTCCGTGTATATGGCGTGAGATTGTAACCGAACACGGTGGTACGGTGGCCCGACTCGCGCTGGATGTCCTAGTATCACACGGTTTGACCCGCTAACCGAGAAGGTAAGTATTGAATTTCCGAAAGTTTCTCTAAGTTTTGCTAATTCTCCCTTTTATTTTCAGGTTTCCCCTACGCTTCGTCGCTGCTCCAGGCTCCAGGATCATCGCTGCTATCGCATACCAGGATCGCCGAGGGACGTCGAGGGATCACCGCCGATGGATCGGGTAAGTATAAGGTAAGTAAACTTGAGTATCTTCTTATAATTCAATATAATGTTTATATTTCTCTTCAGTCTTCTTAATAATGCTCTGTGTTTGGTTTACAGGTGTTCGCGATACATGAAATGTTCAACATAAGTGTTCGTCGCTGTCGTTGGTAAGTGAAAATCCGCAAAATTGAGAAATCCTAAATAATACGCCGTACTGACGCTTATTCTACTTCCTTTTATTCCTTAGGCGCTGTTATTTATTCGCAGATGTCAATATTGTACGAGTTGGCCGACATGAATGACCTTCGCTGACGGTGGTAAATGAAAATCGCTAAATCGCATTAAATCAAAATTCTGCCTCGTGCTGATGTTTATTTCGGTCCTCAGCAACAGTCAGGCGCGGCTAGATTTCCAAAGATCAACGTAGTCTACAAGATGGCTGACCACGGTGACACCCGTCGAGAGTGGTAAGTGAAAATCTCTACTTCGCAACAAATCAAAATTCTGCCTCGTGCTGATGTTTATTTAGGTCCTTAGCAACAGTCAGGCGCGGCTAGATTTCCAAAGATCAACGTAGTCTACAAGATGGCTGACCACGGTGACACCCGTCGAGAGTGGTAAGTGAAAATCGCTAATTCGCAATAAATCGAAATTCTGCCTCGTGCTGATGTTTATTTAGGTCCTTAGCAACAGTCAGGCGCGGCTAGATTTCCAAAGATCAACGTAGTCTACAAGATGGCTGACCACGGTGACACCCGTCGAGAGTGGTAAGTGAAAATCGCTAATTCGCAATAAATCGAAATTCTGCCTCGTGCTGATGTTTATTTAGGTCCTTAGCAACAGTCAGGCGCGGCTAGATTTCCAGCGATCATCGTAGTCTACAAGATGGCTGACCACGGTGACACCCGTCGAGAGTGGTAAGTGAAAATCGCTAATTCGTAATAAATCGAAATTCTACGCCGTACTGACTCTTAAATTTCCCTTTAGCAACAATCAGACGCGGCCCGTTTCCCGACAGGTACGATGGATCGCAAGATGGCTGACCGCCGTGACCCTCGTATAGGGTGGTACGCAAATTTCACTATTTCGCATTAATGCCGAATTTCGCTCCATACTGACGCTTAGTTGGATCACTTGCAACAATCAGGCGCGGGAATTTATTCACTTTTACTCGCGGTTCCCGAGTTGGTCGACGCTTATGATCTTCGCTGACCTTGTCACGTAAAGTTCCGAAATGCGATAAATTCTTAAAATATTCACCGTACTGACGACTAATCCGCTTCGTTGCAACAATCAGGCGTGATTGGAATTGCGCTGGTCTTGATAGATCTCGAGATGGCCGACCCCGTGACCTTCTTCGACCTTGGCACGTAAAGTCGGAAAGTTCTCGAATATTCACAGTCAAACACTATAGTACCGATAGATTGCCATATATTGAACAATCAGGTGTGACGTCCTGGGTGATGCGATCTGGTCGATCCGACAAAACGTCCTTCGCCGATGGGTCCTTTCTTTGCTGGTTAAGGGAGTGAAATCCCAGGATAATTAGCTGTGCTTTCAACGATGTGGGCTGTGGCTCCTTGATGGTGTCAGGTAGATATTAAATGGTTTGTATAACTCTCTTTGCTCCAGAACATGAATTTATTATAAAGATTTTGATACAAGTGTCTTATTGGAAGGGGTGGAACAGTGAGATATGTGTTCTTTCTTGATCAGTTCCACACTCTCCGCTGAGAGGTGAATTCCACACTCTTCTCTGAGAGGTGAAAGTCGTACGCTTTTATACATTTCTGGAAATGGTAGTGGGGGTATCTTACAATGAGTCATAGGGCGGTGTCATCTCACGACTGTGAGTCTACTTGTTCCTTATATGGTAATGCGGCTCGCTAGCCAGTTCTATTATACGTGGAATTACAATGAGTCATAGGGCGGTGTCTAACGGTATGAATCTACTTCTCCTTGAGTGGCTCGCTAGCCAGCTTTATTCTATGTACGACTAGATTTTACTCGCATGAGTCATATGGTGACTCGTCACTATATTTCTATTCTCTATTTTAACAGCGATTCTGTATTGAGAACGATACTCTTTTTATTAGGCAATTTTATCGTTAAACCATGTATACGAGAAATCTTTAATAATTTTAATTCTGAGATATGGAAATATGTATGTAATTATTATTATATTCGCTTTAGACATACTTCACATAAAGTAGAATAGTTCAATTATACAATTAAAATTATTAACAGTATGTCTAACGCATGAAAAGTATTGCTCTCCTTGTCTTACAGACATTATGGCATATACGTCTTTCTCTCTCTCTCCTATAGGCTTATGCGCTATCCGCATCTCGCTCAGATTCGTGTTTCTACATATCGCGTAATACAATCTATCCTTCTCAGGTTCATAAGTGACGCTTCGGCGTTTAACGCTCAGTTCTAATATTAGTTTTAGTATATGTAAATAGTAAATATTAATAATGATAATAATAAGTATGCTGTTAACGGTAGCAATAATGATTCTAATATTATATTAATAATATTTTATGCAGGTAGGATTGAATAGCTTTCATTAGCATAGCTGATCAGTGAAGTTAGAATATTTGTAAAATATTATTTTTGTTATTTTTATATTTCGTAAACGGTTGGGAATTTGATAAGGAGGTACATAAAGGATTTTGTAAGACTTTCATTGGACTATAATATGGTGTTATTAAATTTTATTGTTACTATGTTTATTTGTTAATAACAAATTATTTGTTATATAATTTGACGCTTTTTAATTCATATGTTAATATTATTAGATGCTCTTTAATTATGCGCTTTTTGATTCTACAATAAAATTATTTCCTTTATACGACACTTTCTTTGATTGTTATAAATTTTTGTAAATAAACAATTGCAAAAATAAAAGTTATTATTAATTTCTGCAGGTGGGCTGACGCAGATTCTATGTATACTGGTAAGGTTCGTATGTATACTTCTTTGTGTTTTTCTCATGTGTCTTGGCATAATCGGGGGTGAATGTTTTGCTAATTAATTAAGTGTAGGGGTTGGATAAAAATTACGTTTTATATCTGATTTTCAAGAGGAAAGTTCAAGCTTGTCGTACGTACTAACGGCATAATTTTAGCTATTATAGTTTAAGAGATACGTTAATTTGTTTAACTCGGTCCCCAAAGAACCATAGACGTGTATATATAAGTATATGTGAAAGGGACCAATCGTCATATACCGGGTGTGTTTCTCTCTGGAATTTTGTGTAGCCTTTATTAATGAAGTGATAAGAATTTATCTTATATAAATGTTGTTATACATGGTCCGGGGTATAGGTAAAAAATATTGGTTAGTATGATTAATAATTTATTTAAAATTGTTTAGAAAAGTGAGTTGCAAAAATAAACAATTATTGAGTAAATGTTTTTCCGTCAAATGATTCTAGTTGTCATTTCTTATACGTGACTATATCGTTTTTGTTGCTCTTCTTTAGTTTTTATATTGTTATTAATTTTTGTTGTTAATTAATTTATTTTAAGAGATATGATAATATTTTATATATGAAAGTTACTTAGTTCCTTAAGGTGCTTTTGATCATCTGATTATTTAAGGTGTGTGATGCTATTATTTTAATTGTTTATAACAATTGTTCTTGAAAAATATTAGTAAGGTAATTGTTATTTTAATGTAGTAGTCTTCTACAAATATAAAAGGTTGTGTTTCGATAATTACTTTATCTTTAACTATTTGCTTTCATTTTTATTTTAATTTTATTATAAGTCCGTATTGGCTATCCTCGTCTTATTCACTGTACTTGGCATAAGTCTGTCTTCGTCTTACTCATTGTAATTTACATAAGGCTCTCCGTATGCTAATTTAATGCATAGGGCAAATGTATTAAGCTATCCATGTTTTAACGTGTGTCGCATAAGTCTATCTCTCTCAAATTCGTGAAGCGAACATTTTAATTTTCAATTTCGTTTATTAATCTAATTACTTTAGATAGAAAGCTGGGGTTAACGCTATTGATGTTTGAAAATATAAAAGATTCCATTTTTAGCATAATAATTAAATGGCAAAATTTTCGTTCTAAAATGAGATTCATTATAGCCAAAATGTATAAAGGACCAAGAATATTAATATAAAAGTGATTCGGTCTTCCTAAGTTCAAATGGTAAAAAGTTTAAAATGGCGGACATGAAACTTTAATAATTCATAACTCGGAAACGGTAAAAGATAGAGAGATGGGGTTTCTTTTGTTGTATTCAAGTAATCAAGGGCTTTATTTTAGGGTGTTCAAAATTTTTGTGTTTTATGGATTTCCGTAATTTTTATTTTTATCTCGGAATTGAGAAGAGATATGAAGTGAGAGTTTTTTGTAGGATTAATTGACGTGCTCTGCTGAGTAATTATAGCGGGTTTATTAATTATTTTTATAATAAATTTTATAATAAATTTTATTGTTAATTAGCTTTTTTTGAGAGATAAGAAAATAATTTATTTACGAAAGTTGTTTAACTTTTTATAGTGTCTTCGATAGTTATATTAGTTTGGTCTGATGATAAACTTTTAATTGTTTATAACAATTATGCATAGTGAAGGTATTATGGAACAATTATTATTTATTGTAATAATGTTTTTTAGGCGTGAAAGATTATGTCTGTATAGTTAGTTTATTTTTATTTAACCGATTTCCTTTTCATTTAATTTTATTAACGCGTCTACGTCGGGCATACTTTACTTTCCGTTAGATCCGTAGGTCAAATGGATTTATGTTACTTAAAAATTTTCGTGATGGCTATATTAGCAATAAATAGTAATAAACAATCGATGGCAACAATCGATAATTTAGAAGAATTTAACGGTTCATTCATTTGTCCAAAATTCTTGGGTTTATTCATGTCATTCATGAAGATAGGCCTTGTTACTAGGCGGCGGCTTAAGGCCTGGTTATTCATCATCTATTTTACGAACGCGTTTTAACTCGACAGCTGTTTTGTTTTACGTTATGCGTGTGCTGTGACAGTTTCTAATGGTTAGGTTGTAACCGGACGCGGTCAGTTAGAGGTCGGGGATGTGCAATATGTCTGCCTTTTCACGGTCGCCACTCGGTTTGACCTTCAACCCACCGAGAAGCATAAGGTAAGTATCAATCGAATTATTCAATCAACTAATCTATCTTCTTCTCAGGTTCCCGCCAACGGTGGATGAGCACCACTGCCGCACCAGGACACCAGCTTCGCCGCAGACCAGGATGGACTCCGATGGATCAACGACGACGTACGAAGTAAGTATAGGGTAAGTATTTCGAAATAATTGTTGATAAATATTTATAATAAATGAAACAATTTATTCATTTAATTATTCACAGATGTTGTTCACAATAATCAATCGCCACGAACGGCCGCCCGTAATCCTCTCTTTAGTATCGTGAAGATTGACAGCTCGCGATGCCCGAAAATTTTCTAAGTATCGACGGTTCGAAAACGTTGATTAATTAAGGATGTTAATTGGTAGCTGTGTACCTCTCACTTCGTGTAATGAGTGAGCACTTAACGCGTTTCGCGGGCGTTACCGGTTGTTATGGATGACGGCGGCACTTCGAGAATGTTCGCGTGTCGAGAATATTCTAAGTCCCGATGGACTTTCGAGAATATTCTAAGTCCCGAAATCTCTACTCGCGCTCGCAGCGTGTTGCCGCTCCGACGATCCCGATAGACTGCCAAGAGCTGTGTCGCTCTCTCGGGCTCCCCACTTTGGCGCGATACCCCCACTCCGCGCTTTCTCCTTCGAGAACGTTCGCGTACGGCGTAGGCGATCACATGCGATCCCCTGGTGCCAACGTTCTGGAAGGTTCCGGTGGAAGTTTCCACCGTCAGTACATTCTCGAAGGGTGCCGCTCTCGATGCCGCTGCACCGGGTTTCGACGTTTCGCCGTTTTGGCTCCACGTCGACGCCGACCTATGCGCAACCCTTCGGGGAAGCCCCCGATCGTGATTCCGGGTGAATTCCCCGGAGATGATGTCCGGGTGACGTCGAGGGTGTCGGCCGTTGACGCCGACCTCATTGCCGTGGTCCTTTCGACCTGGTACACCCTTCCCGGTACCGCGTTCCCGGGGAAGACGTCCCTGTCGCTATTTCGCTCGCCCGTGCTCGGAGCACGACGCCGACCCGAGATTCGCCTGTACTAAGTCCCGCGCATCTCGAAAGTTCGGTTTCTTCTTGGAGAACACGTCCCCGTCGCTATTTCCCTACTGCGTCGACGGACTTTGACGCCGACTCGTGTATCGCTTCTACCACGTTCCATATTTCCGAATTCCGTCGAAAGTTCCCGAAGAACATGTCTCGGTCGCTATTTTCCCTCGGCGTCGACGGACTTTGACGCCGACTTCGCGTATCGCTTCTACCACGTTCCATGTTCTCGATTTCCGTCGAGAGTTCCCGAAGAACATGTCTCGGTCGCTATTTCCCTACTGCGTCGACGGACTTTGACGCCGACTCGCGTATCGCTTCTACCACGTTCCATATTCTCGGTTTCCGTCGAAAGTTCTCGGAGAATACGTCTACTTCGCTATCTCTCTAACGCGTTACCGGATTTTGACGCCGACCTGCGTATCGCTTCTACTACGTTCCATATTCTCGGTTTCCGTCGAAAGTTCTCGGAGAATACGTCTACTTCGCTATCTCTCTAACGCGTTACCGGATTTTGACGCCGACCTGCGTATCGCTTCTACTACGTTCCGCGATCTCGCTCTAAGTCGAAAATTCTCGGAGAATACGTCTCCTTCGCTATCTCTTTAACGCGTTACCGGATTTTGACGCCGACCTGCGGAAGACGTGTCCCAGGTATCGGGCAACGAACTTAGCGCAATTCTACCCGTGGCGGGCCCTCCGTTTAGCCGTTTGCGAACGCGTCATCGGATTTCGACGCGGATCTGCTTATTCGATGTACCAGGTGTCCGCGATTTCATCCGCGCGATCGCGACGAAGATTACGTGTGGCTCAAGCCTTTTTTTCTCGCGCCTCTCCCTAACCGATTTGCGCGCTTAACCACAACAAAATCAATGTATTCTTGAGCCTTTATTTAAACTAAAACAAAAACTGAATCGGTTCTTCCTGTAAACTGTAGTGCATGCTCGCTGCGTGGCAATACTACTAATGCCTTTATGGCCAAAACTTAATCTAAGGGATTACAATATGTCTTAACCTAATTGCGCCGGACGGGATTTATCGCTAAGTCCATTCCCCGTCCTCGGAACGCTTTGTTTGTCTCGGGGGGGGGGGGGGCTTCATACCTCCTCGCCCGAGGTTGAGCCCTGATCCGGGCTCTCGAACTCTTTTTGTTGTTCGGGCTCAGGATCAGGCGTCTCCGCGCGGGCCGGAGAATCACTGTATGCTCCCTCGGCTGGCCGGCTAATGGCTGCGTCTGGCATCTCGTGCTGGTCTCCGTCCGCCTGGTACCTGTTTGTGATCCTCATCGGGGATACGGGAATCGTGGGGCGCGACCTTTTAGCAAGCGGTCGCAAGGTTAGACTCTGATATTATATTTTAATGTTGTTTTCAGGTGTTGTGCAGCAAGGCAAAGAAAAAGAAAAATTTTATGCGGCGAAAACCTGCTGGTGACAGTGTCGCAAGACGTGACAACAGGGAGAAAAGGGCGAGACAGGGAGAGAAAGGAGAGGGTAGGAGAAGGCAGCGAGGAGGCTCTCCCACCGGGCGTGGCGGCGTGGAGGCGCCGGGGCGGCTGGGGAGGTGAGAAATAGCGTAGGGACGAGAGGAGGCCGGGGAACCGGCTAGTCGGCAATGTGGGGGATCAGCCCAAGTTACAAGAGGAGGGAGCGGCGCGAGTGGTAGCAGGGAGTATCGATCGGGCGATCGATCGAGCTGACGTGAGGCAAAGGGACTGTAGAGGGCGGCGCGGCAGGTACGGAGCGGTGCAGCAAGTGTCTCGACAGATCGATGGATCGAACGATCGAGGCGATCGATGCGAGTGAAAGTCGACAATAGAGATGGTGAGGAGAAGCGTGCGAAAGCGGATCGTAGAAGAGGAAGGGGAATAGAGGGTAAAGAAAGGCGGGAGAAAGGAAGAGAAGGCAAAGGTGAAAGGCGAACAAGTGAGGGAGGGAGAAGGAGGGAGAAGGAGGAGGGAGATAGAAGGCGCGCATACACACGGATACGCAGGGTGGTTAGAGGAGGCAGAGAGAAGGGGAGAGGAAGGGTAGGAAGGTAGAAGTAAGACAAGGGTTACATGTAGGAGGAGGAACCGAGGGGGAAGGAGGAGAGTAAGGAAGAGGCTTGACGGGGAAGGTTTTTGCGAGTGAACGAGAGGAGTGGAAAAATGAGGCAGACGGAGGCGCACGGTGGAGAAGGAGGCTATGGAGAAGATGGAGAAGGAGCTGCTGTGAGGGATTTTGATTTTGAGTGTTTTTGATTTTAAATTTGATTTGAAAGAAGACAAGGAGGAGAAGAGGAGGAGAAAGGAGGAGGTAAAAGGGCTAAGGGAGGAGGTGGAGATTTTAAAGAGAAAAGTATATAGATTGGAACGAGGTGAGGGGGAAAAAGGAAGAGAGAGGATTGCGAGGAGAGCAGGGTAGGGCAGGGAGGGGGAAAATGGTGGACTGAGGACTACGGAAGGAACGGGGAGGAAAAAAGGAAATGGTGGACAGATGACTGTGACGGAAATGAGGTCGAAAGAAGGAAAAAGAGCAGAGGGTCGAGAGGGAGAGATGGATTGGGAAGGGAACGGAGGGGGAGAGGGTAAAGGAGATGGTTGAGGAGGGCTTAAAGGGGAGGGCAGAGGGGAAGGAGGTGAAAGTAGTAGGTCAAAGAGGAGAATGGGTGAAGAAATTGGTAAAGTTGGAAAGCGAGGAGGATAAACGGAGGGTGTTGTGTGACCGAACACGGCGGTACGGTGGCCCAACTCGCGCTGGATGTCCTAGTATCACACGGTCGCCACTCGGTTTGACCCGCTAACCGAGAAGGTAAGTATTGAATTTCCAAAAATTTCTCTAAGTTTTACTAAATTTCCCTTTTATTTTCAGGTTTCCCCTACGAATGTATCGCCGCTGCTGCAGAATCCAGGATCATCGCTGCTGTCGCATACCAGGATCGCCGAGGGACTTCGAGGGATCGCCGTCGATGGATCAGGTAAGTATAAGATAAGTAAACTTGAGTATTTTCTTATAATTCAATATAATGTTTATATTTATCTTCAGTCCTCTTAATAATGCTCTGTGTTTTTGTTCACAGGTGTTCACGATACATGAAATACAAGGCACAAGTGTTCGCCGCTGATGGTGGTAAGTGAAAATCCGCAAAATCGAGAAATTTCAAATAATACGCCGTACTGACACTTATTTTACTCTTTAGTAACAATCAGGCGCTGTTCCCTATTCGCAGATGCCGATAATGTATGAGTTGGCCGACACGAATGACCTTCGCTGACGTTGGTAAGTGAAAATCGTAAAATCGCAAAATTTCCAAATTCTGGCCCGTGCTGATGCTTATTTGGTTCCTTAGCAACAATCAGGCGCGGCTAGATTTCCATGGATCATCATATCCTACAAGATGGCTGACCACGGTAACACCCGTCGAGAGTGGTAAGTGAAAATCGCTAAATCGCAAAATTTCCAAATTCTGCCTCGTGCTGATGTTTATTTCGGTCCTTAGCAACAATCAGGCGCGGCTAGATTTCCCTGGATCATCATATCCTATAAGATGGTTGACCACGGTAACACCCGTCGAGAGTGGTAAGTGAAAATCCGCAAAATCGAGAAATTTCAAATAATACGCCGTACTGACGCTTATTTTACTCCTTAGTAACAATCAGGCGCTGTTTCCTATTCGCAGATGTCGATAATGTACGAGTTGGCCGACACGAATGACCTTCGCTGACGTTGGTAAGTGAAAATCGTAAAATCGCAAAATTTCCAAATTCTGGCCCGTGCTGATGCTTATTTGGTTCCTTAGCAACAATCAGGCGCGGCTAGATTCCATGGATCATCATATCCTACAAGATGGCTGACCACGGTAACACCCGTCGAGAGTGGTAAGTGAAAATCGCTAAATCGCAAAATTTCCAAATTCTGCCTCGTGCTGATGTTTATTTCGGTCCTTAGCAACAATCAGGCGCGGCTAGATTTCCCTGGATCATCATATCCTATAAGATGGTTGACCACGGTAACACCCGTCGAGAGTGGTAAGTGAAAATCCGCAAAATCGAGAAATTTCAAATAATACGCCGTACTGACGCTTATTTTACTCCTTAGTAACAATCAGGCGCTGTTTCCTATTCGCAGATGTCGATAATGTACGAGTTGGCCGACACGAATGACCTTCGCTGACGTTGGTAAGTGAAAATCGTAAAATCGCAAAATTTCCAAATTCTGGCCCGTGCTGATGCTTATTTGGTTCCTTAGCAACAATCAGGCGCGGCTAGATTTCCATGGATCATCATATCCTACAAGATGGCTGACCACGGTAACACCCGTCGAGAGTGGTAAGTGAAAATCGCTAAATCGCAAAAATTCCGATTTCTATCTCGTGCTGATGTTTATTTAGGTCTTTAGCAACAATCAGGCGCGGCTAGTTAATCTCTAGCTATCATGGTGTACAAGATGGCTGACCACCGTGACCCCCGCTGAGAGTGGTACGTGAACTTGGGTATTTCGCAATAAATCGAAATACTACGCCGTACTGACGCTTAATATGCTCCGTAGCAACAATCAGGCGCGGCTATTTCTTCACGAGGCTTGTCGGATCGCAAGATGTCTGACCGTCGTGACCCTCCCCACACAGCACATGATATCATTCGTATATACTGAATTGATACTCAATGTACTACAGATATACAAGATATACTGATAATATGTTATAATGTATTTTGCGGGATATTATTTTACTGATATTTCAAGAATATTCGAAAATCAGTAATATTCGGTCTATTTATCGAATATTTTCAGGATATGCTATCAGAATAGTAGGGGAGACCGGGGCTATTTGTCTACGGGGGCTATGTGTCCACAGTACTGCTATATCAAGTTTTAAGGGGATCCTATAGTGGAAGCCGAACTCCGACGAGATAGCGCCATCATCTAAGCGGAACTAAAAATGTCGATAATATATATCGACAGTTCTAACATCCCGTTTCCTACATTATCGATCTATTTCAGAAATGTATTGATAATACATGATACATCGCACACATGCAATGTGTCGACGGCCACGGTATGTCGGTGTGGCACAGATGACACGGGTGGCTCCCATGCCGCACACAAATGCGTGGTGTGCATGTACACGCATCGGCAGGAATGGTGTTCCGCGGCACATACGTGTGTAGACACACGCATACATAATCGTCCGATTTGCGCTAAAGATGCAAAATCTGAGGCTAGGAAAACTCGACGCTACAAATACTTTGAAGCGTTCTTCATCAATGTACTATGTTTCCTAGCCTCAGATTTTGCATCTTTAGCGCAAATCGGACGATTATGTATGCGTGTGTCTACACACGTATGTGCCGCGGAACACCATTCCTGCCGGTGCGTGTACATGCACGCCACGCATTTGTGTGCGGCACGGGAGCCACCCGTGTCATCTGTGCCACACCGACATACCGTGGCCGTCGACACATTGCATGTGTGCGATGTATCATGTATTCTCAATACATGTCTGAAGATAATGTAGATAGATCGATAATGTAGGAAACGGGGTGATAGAAGTGTCGATATATATTATCGACATTTTTAGTTCCGCTTAGATGATGGCGCTATCCCGTCGGAGTTCGGCTTCCACTATAGGATCCCCTTAAGGGGATCCTAAAGCGAAGGCCGAACTTTCTCGACGTCGATAATGTCGAACATTTTTAATTCCGTTCTAATTCGTTTTCTGTCATTTTCTATATTACCGGCCTATATCTGCCCTTGTCTAACAAAATGCATCTGTCCTTGTTCGATTGCTGCGCCATCTCTCGCTACACGCAATGCTGCTGGTCCGGTGTCATCACGTTCACGTATGTGCACGTAATCGTACTTTCCAATTAAATTTTTTGTTTGGAGTCGCAGCCTAATTCTACAAACGGTATAATATTCCTTGATGTCTACTGAATGGACCTGCAGCCTCATTTTATAACATCAAGTTGTAGAATTTTTATACGAAGCAAATATTGTTAAAAGTGGATTTTTTAATTGCTTTATTTACTTATTTCTTTACAAAATCGGTTGTCGTCCATAGAGTAGAGCACGTACTTTAATTCTGTGAAAGATTTTTTCAAATCCATACAGCCAATAAAAAGTTAAGCGAAAAGTACAATTGTCGGTATTACAGACGGCTTTAGGATCCCCTTAACAACTCGGTTTCTAAAATAGTTTTCTGGATTAGACGTTTAGACATTTGTGTCAAAGCTCCTTTTGGACCAGTTAATTTCTGCTTTAGCACAAAAATTCCATTTTCATAAGGGAAAGCAGAAGTCAAAGAAAGTGGGCCATTTTATATACGTTATCAACAACATAAAGTAATGCATGAAATTGTATACTACTTTTTATTGGTTTTCATTATTCCCAAAAGACATGGAATGCTAAGATATAATATCCAAGATCTCCATTCACTTGCTTTCCATTTTTCACTATTAAATGATCGCGGTGATCTGTGAATTTCACTTGGCAGTTTAATACTTAACAATTGTTTTTCAATATTTCTTATATCACTTTTGAATAAATTATATTCTTCTTTTCTGTTATTTGCCCAAAACTTTATCCACAAAGTATTAACAGCACCGAGCAAAATACC
>JASTWL010000970.1:0-62471 GCA_035220575.1 Temnothorax rugatulus
GCTCGTGCAGATACACTCGCGCCTAGCGACCCCACGAGCGGTGATTGGTTGTGATGAAGCGTGAGGATTGGCTGTGGCAAGCGAGCTGTGATTGGTTGAGTGAGTCGTGCGAGGGAGACACTCCCTGTTCAAACGAGAGACCGGAGAAACGAGACTGACGAGACTGACGAGAGAATCGTTCAGAGTCGTTGTAGAGTTACCGAGCCACGTGGATGTAGCGTGCCTCGTTATAATAAAGGGACTTGCGTTCAATCGAGTTAATTTAACCCTCACAATCCCTGACGGTCCTTACTATATCGACATCGTCGGCCTTTTTTTGTTGGATAAGCAATCGGTAGGACTTTTCTCACCACGCTGATGATAAACCGCAGTCATGTACAATTTAACGGAAGGAGCGTTGGAGGTAAATCTGTTGAAAGCATTATATTGTTATTGCGTTGTATTGTGTAACAATCGACATTTCATTGTTTCAGAGAATCATGCGGGGCACGAACGTCGAGAAACCGGTGCTCCAAATATTGGTGAGTATAGAATTCAGTAGCAGGATTTTGTAACTTCTTAACGACAGTTTCGGTATCGTTGCGCAGGTACTATATATGGTAAAAAGGCTGCGCAACAATACCGAAACCGTCGTTAAGGAGTTACAAGATCCCACCTCTGATCTGTCACGTCCTCGTAAGTCGGCGCATCAAAATTATTTCTCTCGAAAGCGTGACTTTTTTTACAGAGGAAGGTCTACTCAGCAGAGTCAAGACAATTGCTTCTGTCATTTTTATGTAGATTTATATCTAACTTTAAGTGTTTGTTATATCTTGATGTATTATGCGTCATGACTCATGATATATGTCTATCACATTAGAAATATTTCAATTGTCAATCAAACATTATTTTAATGTAATAAAAAATTATCATGTTGCACAGGACTGATGCTTTGGGTGTGCAAGACAAGGATTCTACTTTGTAATTTTCAGTGAATGCTATCCTAATAATCGTGTAATAATTTTACAGAGTCACAAAAAACTACCGAGAATTGTTAATAAGGATGGTGTCGCTACCGATCGCTACAGATTGCTAGTGTCCGATGGACAGAGGTTCAACTCATTCACCATGTTGGCAACTCAATTAAATAATTTTATCACGGATGATATTTTGACCGAGTATACAATCTGCAGAATATTAAACTATCACTTGAGTTCAGTGAACAACGGTGGCAAAGAAAAGTATTATTTAGTCCTTACTTTTTTTGCATTAAAATAAGTAGATAATTCAAGTGTCAAGCATATTTTATTCTATCAGACGCGTGATACTGATATTGGGTATCAAAGTGTTGGTTTCTGGCAGTGAAGTTGGGTACAAGATAGGCAATCCAACTAATATGGACAACAAATCAGATCCTGAATCCACATCTACATCCACAGCTGCAAGTTCTCCTTTTCCAACTAGTGAGTATATCGTTGGCTTGCGCCAATTGTGTCTAGAATAAATTACCAATTAACTTGTGTTTGTAATATTTTTTTGAATGGATCTTTTAAAATCTGTTTTGCTAATAGATGGTGCAGCCAAAAGGGGTTCTTCAAATCATCATGCCTCTTCTGATATATCCACTATACCAATCGCTGCATTAAGTCCTTACCAAAGCAGGTAAGAAAATTCTATTCTGTATAAAATATATTTAAAAATACACGACATTGAAGATGAAGGAACAATGATAAAATTGTATTTAGATGGGTGATCAAAGTTCGCGTGACTAATAAGACTCAAATCAAAACATGGAGCAACTCCCGTGGAGAAGGCAAGCTTTTTTCCATGGATCTGATGGATAAAAGCGGCGAAATTCGATGTACCGCATTCAGAGATCTATGCGACAAGTTCTATGACATGATAAAGGTACGCGTCATATGACTGAAATCAACGATGGGTATATGAAACTTTTTCTCCATGAAGGATTAAGTTGTCGAGTGTTTTTATTTATACAGCCTGGAAATATGTATTATATCTCGCGGTGCACGCTGAAGGCAGCGAACAAACAGTTTAATATATTGAAAAACGATTACGAGATGACGATGACCGGCGATACAGAGATCGTGCCTTGCCACGAAAACAGTGATGACATCCCGATGTTGCAGTTTAACTTCTCTCCCATAAGTCAAGTAGAAAACAAAGAAAAAAATCTCTTAATAGGTACAGCAATAAAAGCTAATTAAATCTTAAACATTGGTTACGTTAATCAAATGATTTTTTTCATCGTTAATATGTATCCTCAATAATTTTATCTATATCAATTGACAACATTTATTTCTTGTTATAATCTTATCTCTAAAACTATCAATTAAATGTTATCTCTAAGTATCAATTGCAAATCGCCCTGTTTTACTGTATACGATAATAAATAACAATTTTAAATTTTGAAATATGATATAAAATAAGATTTGGTAAATATATAATTGGATTAATTTAAAAATTATGGGTATAATGATTCATTTGTAATAGATGTCTTGGGCGTCGTTACAACTTTCAACGATGTACAACATATTGTACAACGAACTACCGGCCGAGAGCTTTTGAAGAGAGATGTTAATATCGTTGATGACAGCGGCACAATGGTGTGAGCAGTTTATTGACATAGATTTTAATATTTTGCTGTTACGGGTGAATAAAAAAAATTGTCTGTTAGGTGTGCGTTACACTGTGGGGAAAGCAAGCCGAGGACTTTGATGGTTCTAATAATCCGATCTTAGCCATTAAAGGAGCGCGTGTGGGCGAATTTAATGGTGGAAAAAATTTATCCCTTTTAAATTCTTCCGTGCTTGAAAAGGATCCTGATCTTCCTGAAGCACACAGGTATATTCAAGCTGATTCTGAATTAAGGCAATTCTAACTTCGTAATTATAATTAAAATTTATTTGTAATTGAGAGAAATAACCTCATTTTACATTTGCTCTTTATGTAATTTTTAATGTTAATTAATTTCTTAATTATGTCTTTCATTAGTATTTATTGTTATTTAGATTGGCGTTTCTAAATTTCCTTGAAAATATGCTGTTGTGAATATATAATTTTGGAAATACAATATAATTACATAAAAACACAGTATAACATTTATATGATACATATTTCAGATTGCGCGGATGGTACACTGCAGTCGGCCATTTGGAGAACGCTAAATCATTGTCTAGAGCAGGTGGAAGTGGTAACTTCAACGCGCCGTTGTGCAGTTTCCAGGAGGCGACCGAAGCTCGATTGGGGGAAAAAATGAATCTCCCAGATTCATTTACAGTGGTGGCGATCGTTAACATGATTCGCGTGGAAAATGCCATCTACAAGGCGTGTCCCATAGATGGTTGCAAGAAGAAGGTGAATAGTACGCGACACGAATAGAATTTATAAAATGAAGATTCATGATATTTCCAAGCTATTTAACAAAATACGAGTTACTGTAAAACTTGAATTTAATTTCAGTTAATCGATCAATCTACCGGAGTATTTAGATGCGAGAAGTGTAACAAGGACTATCCAAATTTCACGTATCGCTTGCTGGCAAGTGTATGTATATTGTCTTCGCATCGTTCTTATTTATTTATATTGAAAGTATCTTCTGATATCTGTTCGGTTTATTGTTGTAACAATTCTCAGATGAGTGTAGTAGACGCAACAGGCAGTCGCTGGATAACTGCCTTCAGCGAAGATACTGAGAAAATATTGGGCATGTCGGCGCAAGAGTTGGGGGAATTAAAGGAGAACGATAACGACGCTTATATGCAGAAATTCGACGAAGTGAATTTCAAGAGGTTCTTATTCAGTTTAAGGGCGAAATCAGAATTTTTTCAGGTAATCGATAGAGTGTATGTTTTATCATATTAATAAAATTGTTTCCACAATTTTCTCTTCTAATTTTCATAGCAGTCTATTTTTTATCATTGTATAAGTCATATTCTAAGTTAATCTTATATTCAGTGGTATTATATATTTTTTTCACATATGTATATTAGAAGATAATGTATTAATACATTTTCTAACAATTTCTACGTTTTCCAGGATGAAATGAGAATAAAACACGTCTG
Source organism: Temnothorax rugatulus (assembly GCA_035220575.1). Classification (NCBI taxonomy): domain Eukaryota; kingdom Metazoa; phylum Arthropoda; class Insecta; order Hymenoptera; family Formicidae; genus Temnothorax; species Temnothorax rugatulus. Next base: position 4,062 of record JASTWL010000970.1, read on the forward strand.
TACGTCAGTCGCGCCGCTAAATTACAAGACTTACCTAGTACATCTGATAGACAAAGTCTCCAAGTTAGTTCACATCGAGAAATTGGAGTCCAACTAAATAAAATTTCGTACGTTTTGTTAAAAAGAAGTTCAAGAAGATGATTAAAGCTTATAAGTTTGTGCGTTTAATTGAAGTATTATGATCGTTTCTGTATTTTTTCCAAGTGTCTTTTATTTAGATTGTTTCTATTATTCAATGAAATTCGATTATTCTTCAATGTAAAAGAAGAAAACCGAATGCATTACGTAAGATAAAATTAAAATTATATTAATCACATTAATCGATTATCGTTACTTTCCACAAAGATATTTATAATTTTTTTTGTATTATGATTGCTATATAATATCACATTTATTGTGCCTGAAGCACGATTTTTGTAAAATAAATTTCTGATTTACACATTGATGGTCGTGTTTTTATTAATCGATCAGTAACTAATATGATTGGAAAATATGTTTCACTACTGTCGTTGCCTCAGGTTTCTCTTTAGATCCTAAGATTCTTACAGAGTCTCTTCAGAATTATTCCGTACAACAGTAATAACTACCTAGATTGTAATGTGAAATGCATCATTTTTGTCGCGTTGTGAATGCACATGTGTTCTCGACACAAGGTGCGATAAGATCGTTACGCAAAGCGGATCCTTATCAGAAAGATGGCTTTTGTCACGCTGTAAGATTCCGATTTATCTTTAGGTTTGTTCGCGTCGCATGCCCCACCATGCTCCTAATCACTCCAACGCACTCCCAAAAACTCATCTGCTCTAATCGCCACCTTTTATCCGTGATCCAAGTGCTCTTGGTGTTTATTGGAGTATGCGACGCGAACAAACCTTTTGATAGTACAATTGAATTTTCAAGTTCTTAAGATTCCGCAAATCGTTCGTAGTTATCTCCGTGTATTCTTTTGGTTTGGACGACGACTCCCGAATCCCGAAGGAAATCGAAAGAACGAAAGACTCGGAGCAGCGTACAATATATTTGATAGTTTATTATTTACCAAGAAGTAAAATACACAGGCATTTGTTATAATGGTACTGCCGAAGAGTAAACTTCTTTTTTCTTTTTTATACGATATACGGTATCGTAAATAACATCTAGCGACATATTATAACCAGTAGTAAAAAGAGAGAAGCTGATCTCGTGTCCCGCCTTTTTCCCTGCTTACATCAGTAACTTTACAATTTACAAATGCGTTTCCCAAGCGCCGCCTTCCTCATTCTCGTCCTCGATCGCCAGCTTCACATCCGTCGCCGTTCTGCTGCGTACGGATTGCACGAGTGCCTCGATCAAGAATTGCCCTCCACGACACCTTGCACGTCTGCACGGTGGTCCCAAGTACATACATTTGTCTCTCGCACTCGTATTTCGCGGTAAGTACACGAGGAGGTGACTCGCACCTCCACACACGTTTCCGAAGCAGGAAATCGATCGATGGAACGAGTTCCGACGGCTCAATCGCGAAATCAATTGACACTTTGGATCAACTATCATTTCATGAAGTCTAGAAAATAAATCAAAAAGGAAAAAATACTACAAACTGTTTTTTTTTTTTCTAGATATTTCAGTTATCGTATATCCAATAATTGAATAAGGAAAAATATAATCGCGTTTATGTTAATATAAAAATATTATTGAAACGTGATTCCAGCGCCGATCGGAATGTAAAAGTTGGATTTGATCTCGTGCCACAGTATCGATTCCCGAAAGTTTTACGCCTCTAGTCTTATATTAATATTAAGTATATATTAATAAAGGACAGAAAAATGTTAATATTTCTCGGAACAAATACATCAATTGTCACTATCATGACGTCAATGTATTCAGAAAAATTTGAATAATATTTTATTCATCTTTCAATAAGATAGTCCTAATTATAAGTCATTGTTGCTAAATTACTCAAAAAAACTTGTCACTCCAGAAAAGAATACGCTGTAACTTTCGCAGATTTGTTATATTTCTGATATGATAAACATTGCAGTTAAAAGTGCAGTTATAAAGACAGAGGTCTCCACCGTGACAATTATAATATATTAATAACTATACATATATATTATATATAATTATATTATATTATTATATATTTTATTTTAAATATTTTATATATTTTATCTCTTTTATTTTAAATGCAGGAAATATAACGTAGAGAGAGAGAACGGAAAGAAAGGAAAAGTGAGAAAGAAACAGCTTAGATGGTGTTACTGGCAATTCGCTTCTTCCTTCTGCTTTAAAGACGGCGGGCTTTATGCTTTATGTAAGCCTCTTGACAGACGGCGGATGTTCGACTGGAGCGTTTCGGATTGAACCCACCCTTGTCGAAGTAATTTCTGACTGAATAATGGGCATCGTGCGGTTAGTACATTCGCTGAGGAATAGAGAGGACACGCTGTCACGGTATTCGCATGCTGCACTGTTCCGCGAGTCGAAATCGAATCGTGACGAGAGGTTATGTCCCGCAGGTTCGCTGTCAAGGCCACCGTCGTAGGCGGTGTCGTTTACTACAGCGTTCAGCAGGGCCTGTGGTCCAAGTCCGAGGACAGCGTGCAGTTGTACGGGAGACTCTACAACACTATCGCGCCTTACGTTAAAGACAATATCCCTAAGGAAGTAATCAACGAGGTGGGTTCTGTTCGAACTGATAAACGGCATTTTAGCATCCTCAGAGCCAAACTTTTATTTTTCATTAAATGTTAACGTATCCAACATTAAGATCTAATCCTAGTCATGTAGAAGTAGAATAATGAATGAACTCGATTTTGCTAATATTAACAATCAAGCAGTCATATTTTTAATTGTACGTACAACAGTATTCGAGCTCTACCTTTATACGAATTTCACATTTCAACATTTTGATCAGATTCATTTAAGAAAAGGAGATTATTAAATTGTCACGTATAGTTACCACCGTTGCCAAGCACCAGTGACCTCTCCAACTCTATCAAATCATCATGGAACAAGGGAGTCATAGCGAGCATGAAATTCCTGTCGGAGGCTCCGACCCATGTGACCAACGGTGTGCAGAGTATTTCGGAAACTATGCGAGGTTACATAGAGCAACAAAGTGTATCTGAGAAAAGTCAATAGCGTTTTCTAATCCTATATTGTGGATTTTAGGAAGACGTAACATCATTGAATATCATTGAGCTGTTGTTAGCTTTACTCCTGCCATGTTAATTTAGATATCTATACACTGTTAACGGCTCTTTATTTAGTTTTTTTTTTTTTCTTATTAATTTATTATATGCTGAATAAAAATTTTATTATGAAACAATATATATATTAAGTCAATCAATGATTATCAATATTTATTATTAAATATTATTATTAAATATTTATTCGGCCACATTAATATCAATTTACAGCCAAAATGATCAGATTTTAAGTTAGTTAAATTTAGTTTACAGTAATTTCGACACATGGAAATAATTACACAATCCAGGGGTTATGTACATATATGAATATTTATTCCCTCGGAAATGTTATACAAACTGTCGCCAACTATGAATCTCGCTCGACATTTACACGCTTAACTTACGTTAACGTATATTAACATTAACTTACGTTAACGTTAATTCACGTTGACGAAGTGTCAATTCACTCCCTGAAATTCAAAGTGATACTGATGCGTCCAGACGTGGTTTCTATATTATGGTTCGGACAAATACAAAAATAAAAATAAAAAGACTGAAGGCTGAGAATGCAACTAAATGAAAGTTTCGTCATGAGTCGCAGTACATACTGGTCCCCAAAATAGTAATAGTATCGTGTAACTATGTTACAGCAATACTTAATCGTAATAATGTAATCATAGCAAACGTGTCTAGTATAAAAGGAACGATAAGGCAAAGATAAAACGTTTGATAACGTTTGATAACGAGTCGAAGAACGTACTCGCAAACGGTCCGTACGTGGAATCTTAAATGCCGATACGAGGGATCCTCTCGGGGCGTCAAAAATAAACTTTCTTTTTCTCTTGTTTTTAACAACAATATAGTAGTATCTCTCGCGAGGTAATCTAATATTTCAGAGCGTACGAGAAATCGAGTTTCCCCGATCCTTTAACCGATTGGTTACGCGGGTCCTGCCCGTTCTTCATCCTCAGAAATGGACCCAATTCGCTAACATCTCGTAGCTTTCGCAATTGCAATTTAGTTCTGGCTTTCTTTCTCTGAAATTCACAATTTCCGTGTATCTTGTTAGAAAACCGATCAATAATATCTCGATATTATTCGTCGGTTAAAGGATCGGGGATCGCGCGGTGCAAAATGCTGCCGTGCGAAGTCAAAACTCTTCAATTTTAACCCTTTTAAAAACTTTTAAGTACGCTTATGTATGTAATATATACCTATCTCCCATATATATATATATTTGTATAATTATAATCTTCTTTTTTTTTCTCGTAAACTCAACGGGTGACTCTGTGGGCCAAAGTCCACTAGCACGATGCAAAGTACGGCTCACTTTCTGGGCTGCTGAATGATAATAGGACGCGAAGAGTGCGCCGATCGTGCGTCGTGCGTCGGTGTGGGCTTCTCGTGGAAGTGCTGCACCGCTTCCGGTGGAAAATCGGCGTTTCCTTTGGCCGGGGCACCGCTGATCATTATCGTCTTCGGCGGACTGCAAACGTCAAAATCACTTTTCTCATTTTTCCTACGTACGACTGGAGAAGATAGGATAATATTGAGTTATGGATTACTTTGGCAACACCTTGAAAGTAACATATAAAAGGCGCACTCGAAAATGTTAATGACAATTAAAAATGATTTTAGAACAACCAATATATTCTTGCAATTGTATATATTTATATCTGGAGGAAAAGATTGGAGATCATTTATCTTATCGATTTCTTGTCGCGTGCAATACCGTTATATTGATGTATTGATAATTGTGATGATTTAGTACCGGATGAATAAAAATATACATGCTTTGTTAAATAAACATTTCTGATATATACATTACTGATACGATATTCAATTGCGAACAGTGGATTAATTCTTTAAGTCTTCGAATTAGAAAGTGATCTCAAGAACATATGTTACATGCTTTTCAACGCGGAAATAGAAGAAAATCATTTCTATTTATCATTACAAGCTCCGAGGAATTTTATTGGGATTTTGCACGGCGTGATTAGTCGTCGAATTATATTTAAATTCTTTTCTTCGTTTGGCGCTCCGTATAAATATATAATTTAACTCCTTCCGTGTAAATGTTTTTTCCGTTGTAACTCACGTTTAAATTTTCAATTGCGCAACATTGTGTTATGTAAATGCGAAGCGCCGATAATCATAACTTATCGTCACAATTGGCGTCGCGCAGGAATGGAGTAATCGGTTAAGTTGGGCAAATATTTTATGCCTTGCAATTCTTTCACTTCATATCTAAGAATACAAAAAAGAAAGAACAGACGACGTTGCCATATGTTTGATACCCCGCGAGCCGGATGTATACGTGGGCAGGCTCGGTTTTGTAATTGCGGAAACCCAGGGGAATAATTATGCATGTCATTAGAAATGTAAGCAATATGTAAGCTACAAAGAAGAGGCAATAAAAGATCGCGATTGTAGAAGAAATACGTGTCATTTATCAATCGTTTCAGACAGTTGTTTTGACAGTCGATTGACAGCAATATCTAAGAGAAAGATTATGTAGAAGAAAAAATCGATCCTATCAATATTTTTTACTGTTATTTAAGAGTGGCAGATAGTAAAAATTGATAACAACCATAAAATAAATTCGCATCTATTCTCATGATACTAGAATGTTTCCTCGGAATATCAGAATTAAATCACATATTGATCTTAATATTGGATTGCCGAATCAATTCCGTGGATGTCGTCAAATCTTTTCGTCGCGTCTCCCGTCCGTCCCTCTTGAATCCGACCCTACGCGGCGAGCCGCCTTGTTTTCGACGCCGCGAGAAGCCGCTAATCACCAAATCCGTTGAGGGAGAGACGGGCGAGATTTTGGTGACGTCGCGACAAACGTCGGGATCGAGATCGCGGTCTACTTCACCTGCTCGACGGCCTGCTCTCCTCAACATCCTTGCTGGGCTTCGTCTCGCGCTCGTCCTTCGGCGTCTTGTGCTGCGTTATCCTCATGCCGCCCGCCTTAACTGAAAAAAAGAGGCAGAAGTCGCGCGAGAGACGCGCGGCGCGGCATTAGATGTCGAGCACGGGAGCGGAGGGCCGACCTTGGAAATCGAATCGCGATCGACAGGTGGCACGTCAACAACGGCCATGAGAGCCGCGGAATAAACGCGGCTCTAACCCCGTCTTCCCGCGTAGTTTCCGCAGGGCGGAAAAACGCGGACGTGGGAATCGCTAACCTGCCGGGGGATGACCGCCCTTCAGCCTGCACTCGTCCGTGCCGCTCGACATCCCGTCGTTCTCGCGCCGATCAGGAGCCACGGTCGAATTTCCCGTCGCAATACTCGCAATATGCTGCCAACACGCACTGACTCTCTCTGCTCTCTCCCTCGCCGATCCAGTGGCGATGATAGCGGCATCCAATTCCTGCCGGACGCCTTCGTGTGCGGTACTGCGTCGCGCTCTACGAAAAGACGTAGCAGTGGGAACTGGGAGGGGAGGGGGTAGGGTTTCCACACAGTACACACATGCCGTTTATACTTCTCTCGCGGTGCCTCGCTCGAATACCTATACGCACGGTGGCGACAATAATGATCTACGACAATCTACGTGTTAACTGATGTTAACAAGACATAAAAAATAGATATTTAAATAATAAAGAAATAAGAAATTAAAGTATATAAATTCTTTAAACTCATATTATTTTTATATTAGTTTATAATAATTACGTATCTAATTAATTTTTTTTTAATTAAAAGACTTCAGAAATTTACGTATTCGATTTCTTTATATTTTTATAACAAAATATGTATCTGATGATAATTACTATAAATAAATTCTGGAAAGTTGTCCTTTACTTTTAACATCTGCTGCAAAACATTGAATACTTGAGTAACTTGGATTAAAACTTGAAAGAAAGCCAAATAGTGGTTAATGTTTATGCCAGATATTACGTATTGTCACGATTATGGACAAATTGACGTTACATTGCACATTTGATAAAATTGTTTAATAGTTTAATAAGAAAGCGTTGATTTTACGATTTATTATAAATTACACGGATAGAAATCATTCCGTTTTATTGTGTAAACGATTAATCTGCACGTACAATGCATATTTAATAATTAAATCTAGGAGGAGGTGCTCGGCTCTGCCAATTTTTTCTCTTCACGGTACGCATAATGCAAGTCCTTGGAATCTTCATCTGAGATATGCACCCAGCCAGTCGATTTCATGTGATATACTGTAAAATAAAATATATATTAAGGCATTGCGATATCATACAAAATTATACTACACAATATACCTCTTATAATTTTATAACCGACCTCTTATGATACCGCCGGAATAGGCGTCTCTGTGTGTGGCGTGGTAGATCGATCTTCTTCCAAGTTCGTATGCCTGTTCGTCAGTTAAATCCCACCGGTAACCGGAATCCAGAACACCAAACGCGAACACTGATCCGGAGCCTACGCTGAAAACCTTTCCCGGAGTACGAGTGCCCTCGGAATCGACGTAGTAAAGTCCGGGACCACGCTTGTCCCATCCAGCCAGCATCATACCTACAAAAAGATTACATGTACGAACTCATGCATATATCCCACGACTAAATTAGTAAATTCTAATGTAAATTTTTAATCTAATATCTCACCAATACTCAGTCCCATTCCTTTGAAATTATAAATCATGTTCGACAGAAGTTTACTCGCTGCCGCGATGGAGATGCGCTCTCTGTTTCTGAGTTCGTACATGCGGCACTGCCTTGCTAAAACTCGATCCCAGTAGACACAATCTGCGGCACCACCGGCCAGAGTGCCAAGAAGATAGTCATTGATCTCCACTATCTTCTTCATGGTTTGCGAACCTAAGGGACAAGGTAAAAGTCAATCAGTTTTCATCCTGTATAACCTGTATAATTTATCGTGCAAATATATAACGAGTTTTACCAATAAACTGTCCTCCTGTCGCACGTGAATCCACCGCCAGGATAATCCCGCCCTGATATCGAAAGCCCAAGGTTGTAGTTCCATGATCGAACTTGATCTTCAGGTTCTTTCCGGTCTCATCGGTGCCTTGAGCTATACGACCAAGAGTTTCAGCTGGCTATAATGTAAAAAGAAATATATGTAAAGGATTAAAGCAATTTTTGAGCTATTCAAATTCAATTCAAAGGTCATTTTCAGATTTTAACATAGAAATATTTATATAGTATATAAAATACAATTCTGCAAAGTTTGGCTTGTGCTATTAATTTAAAGAATGACTATTGTCCTAATTTCATATAAGAATAACCTAGAAATACTTGATTGTGTACTTGAAAAGAATCGTAGAAGACATTCAAAGAATTCAATTATTATCGTTATTAGTATCGTTATTAACAGCTGCTGCGACGTGATAACAATTGTCTACGTTAATTTGACAAATTGTAAACCGTAATTTGCGTGTTGCGAAGTGCGATTTGCATGATGCTGCAAATTTGGGTTACAATCGTTATTAAGCCCTTACATTGACGAACGGCGGCACCGCCAGTTGGAGGTTGTTAGTGAAATTTCTGGTGTACGCCTCGACCTCGCCGGCGATCTTGTCCTTTTCTTGCGAATAGCCGAAATCGACGGCGGAGTTGATACCACAAACCTCGGCGAGCGCCATTTTTACCGGAGTGTTGACCGTCGACTGCTTGTCATCGCCTCAATTCCGACTGCTTCCAGAGTTCCGGTAGAGAGCGCTCGTGCCCATGTCAGCAGTCAGCGCCACAGTCAGCGCGATGGAAAATCGAACGAGAAATCGAAATCGAAATCGAAAAAAAAAACTTGTCGAAGATTCGCAGGAGTCGAGAATGTCGGGATGCCAGCTCTCCAAAAGCAACTTCTTTTTTTACAATTGAGTTGTACAAATTGCCTAAGACCGCGGTAAGATGTTAAAAAATGGATATTTGTACTTAAAGATGTTAGAAATATATATTTGTATTTATTTTTAAGATAATTAAATCGCGGATAGTTTATTTGGGCATTAATTAAAGAATGAACGGAGAAGCTAGAGGGGGGGACACAATAGAATCAATCTTGCAAATTCTTGGGAAAGTTATACTCACTGAATCTCTACAAGATTAATTGATCCTTTTATCAATCTGACACATTTTTTCCTAAAATAATTACAACATATATTATCACTTTTAAGAGAAAAAAATGTAAAAAAATAGAATAAGCGGTATGTCATATTTTTTATACAATTGCTTTTATAATGAATAAGTAAAAGAGAAAGCATGACTTCCATCAAACTCTCATTAACTTAATCAGATTAATGATTAATTTAAGTGGAAAGAATAATAGCTTATTGTCGCAAAATTTCTACAAATAATATAATTTTCTAATCTAATCTTTTTTTCTTTATATTAAATGATAGAAAAAAGATTAATTATTGTTCTATCTCTATATCAATAAAATAATAATATGAGTATTATCTGATAATTAAGTTAATCGGAATTTGATCGAAGTCACCTGAAGTTGTAAAATTCTTAACACCCATGCAAGTAGAACAAAAAGTCAGTGATGGCGTCAAAATAATGTTAAAATAGTGTTAAAGCCACTTTTAATAATCATTTTGGAGCCATTTTAACACCAGTTTGACATTATTATAATTTTTATATCATGATTGATTTGCGTGGGTATATGATAACAAATAAAATTTAATTTTTTATATTTGAAAGATGTTCTTTTTGACACATTTTGCACAACCAGGAAAGATGATAGTTTGCTGATGAAATTCTTATCTTATCCAAAAAGCAATATTGATAGAATTCACGGAATCAGAAATTAATTAAATAGCTATTTATATCAACTATATATCTCCGATTGTACAACTGTACTGAACTGACTTGGAAATTTCCACTTTTGCTCAATCTGATAGAATATAGGATCTTTTTATTTTCTTAATAAAAAAGGATATTTTCTTGATTATAATAGCAATCGCATTAAATCGAACACGCTTGAGTTATTCGAAGGATATATGTAAATCAAAAAGGTTGATATTGAATGGTTTATAATACCTATTGTGTAACGCATTATTTTTACTTCCTCTTGAAAATATATATACAAATGCAGGTTTTTTACGTTTTCGATATTTTTTATACATTCATTCAATCTTTACGATCAGAGATAAAACCGCAGAGTCTCTCCGAGAACCGATAAGCTCGATCGCGAGTTCGAAGAAACGATCGAGAGTCTGAAAGCTCCGCTGTTTTCGCCGTAACAGCCACGCAGCCAACTTCCATAAAACAGAGCATTTTTATTACTGGCACCTGGGGCGTCAAGCGCTCGTCTCGAATACCAATGGACGGCCCGGTATACTCTTTTCGAGGGTCATCCGCGAGAATTCGTCGACCACGCACGGCCCCGCGCGAACCAGACGGACGGCATACGTGCCTCCGTCGCGGTCGCGTTTTTCTTATTTGTATTCCGCGGGGGAGAAACGCTGTAGGGCCAGCATCGGTGGAGAAATCATAAAAGAGCCGTGTAGATAAGGCACGCTCACCTTGGCGCATCACACGAGTTGCCCTATAAAAGAGACGGACACACCTCGCGATCCGATCAAACCGTATCGAAATGTCGCGTCCGATCGTCGTCGCACTCGCGATCCTGGGCCTCCTGCAGGCGGCTACCGCCGTCGACTTGTCGCAAACGAAGAATGTCCAAGTCGACTTCAGCGAGAGGGATATCGTGCCGAAAACGGCGCTGGTGAGTTATAATAATTAATTTATCACACGCTTTTCGAGAAGACAAAAATCCGCGAATATGCATATAAATGGCACGGATTAAACCACGCTTTAAATCGCATCAGATCTCAAAGTGGGAGATCTCTCTATTTATAATTTTATATGTTGTGTTTTTAATACATAGTGTATATGTTTCTAATTTTTCATACTATATATAAAATAGAATTCTATTTCAAATTCTGATACAAATAAGAAATATATTAATTTTTTATTTTAAAATTTAATTTAATTTTCTTTGAAGAAGCAAAATGTATCTTACAAATCGTAAGATATGGTATTAATTTTTATGTCAGTTTCTTTGAAGAATCAAAATTGTACTAAAATAATCTATAATCTTTAATATTTACAGAAGAAAATTAACATACATTGATTTGGATGTTTATCTTCATAGACATATATCATTATCAGTTCTTATGGTGCAAGATAATCTAAAGACTTATTGTATAAAAATCAATCTAAATATTATGTTATGTACACGCATTCCCTGTTAGAATATAGAAAGATTATAGTTTCGCGAAGAACAGTCCTAGAAAAGTTTCTTGGTGTAATCATGAAGAAAATTCTATGTCTTACGCCACGTCTGTACAGAAAAGTCTTGTGCCCGAGACACACGCTGCTGGATTCATCGGAAATCTCGAAATTGGAAGAAGATATGCCGACGAATCAGTCTTCCGCCGAGTCATCGAGTTTAACAATCCAACAAACACTATTCAGTCAACTACCCTATGGCTAACTGTCACTAATGGTAAGAAAATAATGTGTTACTTTATGAATCAAGCTTATAATTAAAAAATATTAAGCAGCTGTAAGCATCCATCGATCTTAAATATATTCTCCTTTGTGCAGGAATTATCCATTACATTAGTGTGGTGAACGACAGTGGCAGCTACGCGGTAGTATGCGACGAACCGGGGACTCTAGGAAAATCCAGAGCCAGCGTCAATATTCGCGCCTCTGCCAACACGAAATCCTACCTCACGATCGTCGCAGCAGCGCATTAAACAATGCATTCGTATGCGGACAGCAGTTTCGTTTATCATATATCTCGCGCATTTAATTGTAACAGAAAAATAAAATAAACATTGCATCTTTTTCGTTTTCCGCGAGAGTTTATTAAACTGTGATAAGAAATTTCTGTACCCCCATGTATTCTTGTTCTGCACGAAAATAAAATAAAAGTCTTGAGAGGTCAGCAGCAATATCGTCGTACAGCAATTCACATGTTTGAACGATAAAAAACATTCTCCTAGCTTTATTAACTTTTTTTTATAGTATGGATACTTTCATCAATGTAAAAATAAATTCTCATTGATCGATTGTGTGAATTAATGGCCCGCTTTTCGTAGATAGGCATGTATAAAAATAGTCCGTAAAAGAACGAGGTGTGATAAGTATTGCATAATAAGCGTGTCATTGGAAAATCATTCACTCGCGACTCACGTATCCACGCTTCGACATCGTCACGCGTTAAATGCAAATTTCGTGAATGCCGTTTTCGAGGTGTTACACCACCAGGAAAACATTCTTCCGTGAACTCAAACGCGATTCTTGCATCTTGCTTCGAAAAGGTATTAAAAACGGACAAGTGTGACACGCAAATATTTTGCGTGGAAACAGACATTTTGTTTCGAGGGCATATGTGAGCCGAATTAATTTTTTTCTAAATAAAAAAACATTTTATCTCGATGACATTTTTATCTAATTTAAGATTTAACATTTAGAATTTAAGATGCACCCTATATCGATATACGGACACGTTACACGTGGGTAGAAATTCCTAAATGGAAACGAACGACGTCGTCAAATGTATTTTACTCTCTCCTTTTGCCGATATTAGATTCGTAGGCGGGCAAGTTGAGGATTAAATAAAATCACACGCCGAAACCATATCCCAACATTTCGCCGAATCAGCTAGCTCTTAATGCGTCACAAAAATTTTCCTCTTTTCTTATTTGCTTCGCCAATATAGGTATACAAAACTGCAGACATTTCATCGCGGAATTAATCTTCATTCTTCTTTTTGCAATTGACTATAACTTAAGAATTATTTAATTTTTATAGTTATGTAAAAATCTATCATGGAATATTTTCTCTGAATAAGAAGATGAAAAGTGACATTTTTCGATATTGTATCATCTGTATTATATATTAATGTATATTGATAAAAGAGATAGAGAAGAAAATTATGAGACGCACAATAATATTTCGAAAAGCAATAGCTTTTCTGCTTTAAATATTGTAATCTTAGAGATATTTTATTTATTGTAAATTCGCGCGCGCACATTCCTTTTATAGCACTAATTCGAATTGGCACTTACAAATTGTCACTGTCACTGTTATTCTTTCTACTATAATTCTCGTTACGTGGTTAAGTCTCGACTGCCTCGACGAAAACGACCCTGCCATTACAGATTCGTTAATAATGCACGGTCAAAGTATCCAGCGGACCAGCGATACTTTTCTCTTTCAGCGACGGAATTTTTTTAGCGATATAGCGCTAGCAAAAAGTATCTACAAGCTGCGCACTTTCCACGGGTCTTTTGAATTTTTCAACGGTTTCACTCATTTCGTCTCCTTGTTACGAACGTAAGAAAATGTTTTCTTGTACGTCGCGGTTGCGACTGTTCATTTGCGGGGTCTTCGACAGCAAAAGGAAAAAAAGAACGAAACGTAAAAAGTATGGTTCTGCCGATCAGTGAACTTGGAATACTCTTTTTGCGCGCTCTCCATTATAATTTATGCATCATACCCTTTCGCCAAATGAACACTTTGACGAGACGATAATGGTGCACGTTCTTTCTGGCTGTTGCAATATTTATGACGGTGCAAGGTATCGCGTGTCAAGAATTTCGTCGGAGGCATGCGTGATAATAATGTCCAAACGGTGGGGATAATATCGTTGAGACGAAGGAAGAGACCAGTAATCCTTTGACCAATGGATCATTCAGACGAATATAATGGTATTAATTCTTTTTCGTTATCAGTTAATAATTCTTATAAAACATAGATGCAATATAAAATTATATCTCTCGTCATGATTTAAGATTATTATATCAAGTGTTTATTTTTGTAAGGGAGAAGAGAGTACAATGCGGAGCGAGATGAATAAAAAAGACGTTTTGAATTTCGAAACAATTAACGTACTTTTTTCGCATTACAGATAATACATCACATTTTATTATTAAATTAATCTGCTGCATCTGTAACACGATGATTAAAAAATAAATACTTTATTTTTATAGTGTCAAAATCTTTTATATTCTGCAATTTCAATATTTCTCTCTCTCTCTCTCTTTCCTCTCTTTATATATATTTTTAATTTTTGAGTCTGCAACTATGAGTTCTTATACAAAAGTAATATAAATCTGTGAATTTATGTCAATCTTATATACTTAATATTTTAATGAAAAAAATAACATTTTTATTAAGAAATTTTATAATTGTGTATGTATATTCTCTTTAATTTTAAGGATTCTTACTATAAAGTTATAAAAAATATATATAAGCTTACGGTGTATGGTGTATAATATTTTAATAAAAAGTTTTAAAAGAACGTGTGAAGTTTTACAGTGTAATGTGATGTGATATTCAAGTCAGCAAATTCTAATATATTTGATTGCTTACATAGATTTGGAATGGGCGATCAGCCTGAACCGTTGCATGTTGAAAATTATCGGTTTGTGGCCGGAAGAAACCAAAGATCACCGTGAAGAATTATTGTCGAAGCTTCGATTGTTATTAAATATCATCATGTTGATTTTCGTATTAACAATACCGGCTCTAGTGTCACTGATAAGAGTATGGGGCGATATGATACTGATGATAGATAATTTACAATACACGCTGCCTCTTTTGATCACGACACTGAAAATCTTCATTATGTGGTACAAGAAAAAAGGTACTTTATCATTTAACGAATTATTTGCCTCAGTCTTTTAGGTTTCTCTCTCCTTTATCATCTTTTATTGAACTTATGCGTAAAAATTGTTTCCTATTTTTGGAAACTATAAAATGTTAACAAACATATAGAGGAAAGTCCCCTATTATGAGATAGGCTCCTAATATGCGACAGCGAGGTTTCTGCTAAACTAATAGGCCCTATCTGTTGGTTCCATCATGAACTTATTGCCCTTGGAGTAAAACCTATTTAGTGGAAAATTCATTGTTTGATCGTGCGTGTAGTCGTTGCAGAGAAAGAAATTGTGAAATTGGATGTTGTCAAGTGTCATGAATATGAGTCTTTAAACGTTTAAACCTTGTTTATTAATAAATATTTGGCAATAAGTTCTGCATGCAACGATAGAGTAAGGTCGTATTAATGGGAAAATACGGGATATGTTGAGTTGCTCAATTGTAGAGATTAGATTTGGTGATCGCGAAACCGCAAGGCGTGGTGCTCGTAACATGAGATACTCAGGGTACTCCTGAGTTGCTGGAGTATGAAAGTTATTGTATAGTAATAAAAGAAGAGAAAATACTATATTAACGTTAAGGGAAGGTATATGCGAATTTATAAGACTGTGCTGACCTTGATTTAAGAGGGAAGGGTGGAGGGGGAAGATTAGGTACAATATTGAGTATAAGTGGGTTTACGATTGTTGCAAATATGCTTCTCCATTACATTTGTCTTTTAAAAACTTTAAATAAAGTTTTGTAATTGCACTATGATGTATTTTGCACTTTATTAGCGATTTCCCGGGGTCTCTCATATTAGGAGCACACTTTTTCGATTTTTTTGAAAGCTCATTTTTTACATTTTTCTAATTTTCAGAAAAATCAATATTTAAATTAAATTTTACATTTCAGCATCTTAAAGCTTATTAAATTCCCTTCAAAATGACCTACTATATTTTTCAATTCTGCCCATAGACTTCCGGCAATCACAAAATAGATATGGTATCTCATAATCGGGTACTTTCCTCTAGTATCAAAATCAACCATCAAGATTGAGGACATAATAATGGTAAATAGAATGATAATTTCATATATGTATATATATGTATGTATATCAAAGACACATGATTTTCCTAGCTTTATCGCCGTTAGTTAACATGATCGTGAAAGACTGGATGAGAGTGAAAATAGAAAAAGAGCGAAGTGTCATGTTAAAACAAGCCAGGATCATCCGTTTGCTAGCCATATGCGGAGCCATCATGATCCTTTGTACACTGGTGGTGGCCATCGGCTGTTTCCTTTTTGGCCGGTCGGTTAGGCACATAACGAATTTCACCGATCCGATTGGAAAGCCTTTGCCGATCCAAACATACTATCTGCATGATGTATCCAGCAGCCCGAAATACGAATTAACATATTTGATACAAATAATCGGGCTGACTACATCCGGTCTCTCTTATACCGCAGTTGACAACTTCCTTGGACTTCTGATTTTACACATATGCGGTCAGATGGAAAATTTGCATGTGCGAATACTGAATCTGGGGAAGGATCCGAATTTCATAGCGGTTTTAAAGTACAATGTGAAAGACCACATCCGCTTAATCAGGTTCTGACAATGAGTCGAAAATGTTTACGAGTCGTGTTCAAACATGGGTTGACTGGACTTAATGTTCTTTTTTAAAGAAATTAAAGAATTTATATCGGCAAAGTGTGATTTGCTAAAAATAAAACACAGCGTACAATTTTAGTTTATATTTTAACTTACGTCAACTTTAATTTCTTAGAAATAAGCCATAAATGTAAAATTTAGAATATTTGAATATATATAGAATTTAGAATTTTTCTATTATTCCGTAGAAACTGTATAAACATTTTATATATGTTATTACATGCAACATTCTTTATTTTGTGCTACATCTAATTTGCAGATCTATAGAAATCATTGATAATACATTCAATTTAATGCTTCTCGGTTTGTTATTCTTCTTTGGCATACTATTTTGTCTTCATGGATTTTTAATAATTAACGTAAGTAAAAATAATTGTGCGTCGTTTTACTAAGGTAAATTAAGCCGATTACATCGACCATTAAATTCGATCAACGTTGTGAGATGCGTTTATCAAAAATGCACCATTGCTGTTTCGTTATTTACCACCATTTTTCACATGCAATAATTTTCAAAACAAAATATTTTAAAATATAATATGATATATATAATTTGCAATAATTCTCAGGTTTTTAATCGAGGCAATCACTTGTCGTTTATGCAATTAATTTGGTACATCTCCGCAAGTGTATGTGTTTTAATGCATACGTGTCTTTATTGTGCGATCGGCGAACTTCTTGTGACTCAAGTAAGTTAGTAAGTATGATTCTTTAAAAATAAAGCGCGAATTATTTAATTGTATGACATGGAATATTTTTATAATTTTAACTGCAAATAAAAGATATTTAAGAATTATTATGATTTTTGAAGATATAAACTTTAAATGAATAATCATATGATCGTCGTATATGTGCTATTCAAACTGTATAATAAATTACCACCAACTTAATAGCCTTGAGATTTGCAGTAGAAATTATAAAAATTATATCTTTTGTAATTATTAATAAATAGATTTAATTCTCAATAAATTTAACTTTTCTGTAATTGACATAATTTAAATAATTAATCCCTTTTCTCCTCCATTCTGAATTAATTCCTCAACGTAATTAGTGTATATATGAAACGTATTTTCTCAGTCGGAAAAAATACATCGTGCCACGTACGACTACATATGGTATACACTGGAGCCAAAGAAAGCAAAAAACTTAACGTTAATCATGCTCCGTGTAAAGAAACCAGTCAATATTACAGCAGGAAAAACATTCCCGATGACAATGTCCACGTTCTGCAACGTGAGTTATGTGGAACATATAAAATATGCAATAATCTTTTTCTTATTTTGCTTGAATTATGAGACAATATTTTTTTTAGATCATTGTACACATTATAATTTTCGAGCAATATATTTCTTTCAAGTCTTTAATATTTTACGGTTATCTAAAGAATCAAATGTTTCAGTTGCTAAAAACATCAGCGGGTTATATATCCGTGTTACTTGCCAATCAAGATTAATGTCGACATAATTAAAGGATAAATTAATTGCTTGTTTAGTACCACTATGACGTAAGATAAATTTTTTTTTATATAAATGTGCTATGTATAAATTTTGCAATATATGAGAAAGTTATGTGGATAAATATATATTTTTTCCACATATCATGCTTCTCTATCATTGCATTTTGATTATGGTGCAATCCAAACATCAATCCTTATATCAACTATTATGGTAGCGTGGATAAAAAATAATGGGATAAACAAAAATGATTATATAAGATAATATTTAAGCAAGTATATTACTTTCTTCATAATCATAAAAATTACTTTTCTATCGTATCTGCCTGTTTTTGAAGTAATAAATCTCCTTTGGGTTTCAACTTATTGTCCAGGATTTGTTGTGTTTCTTGTTCTTTCTCTTTTTGCAATCTAGCATGTCTTTCAACGGCATAATCTACCTCTCCAACTAATTTGATAATCCTTGCCTGGAAATTGGTACAGTAAGTATATGATTTCATAGCTGTAACAAGTAATAATCTCCATTTATTTTACATACCGCATAATTACGTTGTTTATCTAAGCGTGCTTTTTGTCTTATTCCAAGAGGCGTAGGTCTTCCATCTTTAAATGAATAATCTGGCAAATTTGTCAACAGACCAAAAGTATTTGGATTAGCCGTTAACCCACGTCTACAAATATAATATACCAATTAAACAATTATAACTGTAAATTACACATATATCTAATAATAATAAAAGAAATATACATATATCTATCAATATCATTAAAATAACATTGCATTAAAACATATATTGATAAATTTCATATTCTGCATGTAGATTAATTCAAACAAAACCAATTCTTATATATTTATACTTTTTACATTAGATATTCTATATACATACAGATATACAATAAACTTGAGAATAATCATTTTGTGCTAGATATGTCAGAACAATGTATATTTAACGTTCTATATTTAAATATAGATAATTTCAAAAATCATACTTTTGTCTCCACCTCTGGTTCAAATATTGTACACAAGACTGATGAAACCCATTAACTACAATATTATAATCTGAAATAACGGATAGTATAAAACATCATTAATAATATATGATCGCTAATTACAAGTAATAAATGATTACATCATAAGAAATCTATTCAACAGAGTATAAATTTAGTAAAGAATAAATGTGACAATATTATAACCGTAATAACTTTTTCTTCTTTAATACTTACTTATATGTTGTTCAACACGAAGTACAGCTCTAGCAGTCGATATCATATTTGACAACAATGTTGTATATTAATTCGATAATAACATTTAATTTCTTCTTACAAAATCTATATTTAGGTTAGATTACACACAGCAAGTCTCGCCGCCACTGTCTCTCTCTCTACAGGGATACCAATATTACCAATATAAAATGCTTGTTCTTTTTAGCTACACTTCCATACTCTTTTTCTTTCTATAATAGAATATTTTTATTTTATATATTTCAAATATAGATAACGTAAGAATAAATCGTCTACGAAGAATAAATATGAAGAATACAATTACACATTTGGTACAATAAATAAATTTAATAATAAATTAACATTAGAGAAGTCACAGTTTTCTTTTATTTCTATCACATATCAGTTAATATTACATACAAATTTATTATGTACATTAATAGTTCAATAAAGAGACATTTAACCATGTACCCCCGGAACCCGATATAAAAACTCCCCGTCGTCATCGTAATAACAATCGCTGATCCGATACGTCATGCCTGGTTTGTAGAGATGCTTCGCGATCTTTATTGGCTTAGCATAGTTTAATTCTGTATCCGCTTTTTTCTTCCACACTTTGACCCTTGTATCTAACAAATTGTCATCCGCCCCAACGATATTGAAGTCTTTATGCTTATCCTTAGAAGGTATCGAAATATCTCTGTCAGATCGTCGTGCAATCTTTGATGAAGTGTCCTCCTCGGCGTGAGTTACCGCATTGTCGGATGCTGTGGCAACTTCTGCAGTTTGCATCTCTTGACTGGCTTCCACCTGCTTCCTATATACATTCAGTAGAGTGATACCTTCTTCCGGAGACTTCTGCTGTATATCTTCCAGCTTTGTCCTTACAAATTCGTCAAATGTAAGTAATTTACCTTCCTTATTAACTGCCATATTTAATTTCTGCGAATTTGTACGCGATTGAAATGTAAAAGATCGTTCTTCGTTTAATGCAAATTTCTCTGTATTTTTTACAGCAGTAG
Source organism: Temnothorax rugatulus (assembly GCA_035220575.1). NCBI lineage: Eukaryota > Metazoa > Arthropoda > Insecta > Hymenoptera > Formicidae > Temnothorax > Temnothorax rugatulus. The sequence goes on from JASTWL010000970.1 coordinate 24,217, forward strand.
GGCTATCGGTTGTAGCGCTTGCAGTCAGTAAATTCTGATTTTCGGAATAATCGGATCGACCTGCCACTTTGCTCGAATTATCCTCTTGCGATAACAATTTCGTATCGCTTTCCTTCTCCTTCTCATCTAGATAAGTTTGTATAATACTGGAGAACAATTGACTCTTTGGTTTCTTAAACTCCACCTTAGGGACAAACTGTTTCGCTAACAATTCTCTGTCTGTCAAAATAATTTTCCTGTTCTTAAATTTCATCAGGTGCTCACTGAGCATGGGATTCAATGGGAGTTTACCCGCCCGGAATTCCTCCCAATTTTTAACCGCCACATTGTCGTACTGCATAACCTTCTCCACCGATTTTGGCGACCACTTAGCCTGCAAGATTTTTTGTATCGTCTCTGGTAAGGCAGGGAAACTCTCGCTGAGTTTCTCCACTGTCCACTCGTCGGGATTGTGGTTGTGTAACTTACGAATCAACTCGTTTTCCGCAAATGTGAGAAAACGTGGCTCTTTCTCTTTAAAACACTTTTGGATGGCGATTTGCCGTTTAAGACGCTCTTTCCTGAGTTTCAACTCTCTGGAAAAAAAGACTGATGCCGTCTAATTAATCAATTCGACATGTTTCATTACATATAACGTTTTTACAATTTTCAACATTTTAGCAAATAATGTGAAGCAAACTTAGGTTAGGTAAAGCAAGCTTAAATACTCTATAGCTGTAAAATACTATATATATTTATACATAAAATTATATTACAACAATTAAATGCAATGCATAGAATCTTCGTGTAAGTACAGACATAAAATATACCTTTCATACATCCTGTGGCTCATACCGATATTCATAAAGTCCGCCTCGAATTCGCTTACGTCTTCAGCGTCGAAACTATCAACCGATTCATCCTTTTCTATCATATTTATTCTTTTACGAATACCGGCGAGTGGCTTGGTTAGAGAGGCAGGAATTGCTTTCTTGCTAAACATTCTGCGTAATATCGTCGTCATCGCTCTGATTTCGCTCATCGTGGAATCCAGGTTCTATCGTGGGTCTCCCAACAGTCCCAACCTCAACTTGTTCGCAAATAACAACACAACACACCGGTCACATGACCGGAACCACGATCCACCGGATCTCGATTGATCTCGATGGTCCACACGCGCGCCATCTGAGCTAATTAAAGAACCATTCAGAAATCAGACGGAGTACGGACTAACAATTCGGACGGGTTAATTCTGTTGACACTTGGTTGACACGTTACTCTTTCACTTCAATTTCACTCGGAATAAGTACGTGTCATGCATTTTCAAGCACATTAATATTAAATTAATCGAAACACATAATTTAATACATGAATTATTCTCTTACAGCATACGCTCGTAAATATTTATATTGTTGTCTGAGGATATGTGAATATGAGAATAAGTGAAAGGACATAAACAAAATGAATCTGGAATAAAATATTTGGAAAACGGGGAATCGTTTTTCCACTGACAATGCCCTGTTGCTGCGTCATAGGGTGCCACAACAGAGCGGAAAAGGGGCACAAACTCTATAAGCTGCCTCAAGGACATAGGAATGAAACGAGACGAAAATTGTGGATACAAAATATAGGCAGAAAGGACCCACTGCCATTAAATGCATATGTTTGTCGAGTAAGGATTTTTTTTTATGTGTTACATTATGTATCGAGAATTGTAGCTTCTAGTATTCATATTAATGTTGGACGGAGTGTGATGCATACTAATAACTGTATGTAAGGAAATATTTTATTGTTGTGCACAATTCAAGTTATATCAAAGGATTCCAGGATTTAAGTAATACTATCGAAATGTCAGAATATTAATCGTTTTTAGGCTCACTTTACGGATGATCAGTTTGAGTTGAAAAGGGCAGACCATAAGAAGCTATTGAAGTGGAATGCTGTTCCTACAATATTCTCTCATTCCAGAACGATTAAACGCGAAAGTCCGTCGGAACAGGAAGCAGCTGTACTTACGAGGCATGAAACTAGCGATTCACCGAAAAGAGCTACCGCAGAAGAGAGCTTAAAGACAGAAATCAAAATAAAAACAGAAGTAAAAGAAAGCTGTAAAGATAACTCGGATGAAGTGTTGGCTTTAAAGTGCAAGTTAAATGCTTCCCTAAAAGAAATCCACACTTTAAGGACTACTGTATTCCAGCTACAGGCAATAATAGAGAAATTAGTAGAGAAAAATTACATGGACAAAACGTAACTGTCTTTCTAATAAGTGTAAGTTTAGCATCTTCAAGATGATGTACAGAAATCTGAGATTATACATTAATGACGGATTGAAGAGTTATTTAGAAGATGGCTCAAATACTTTTACATGACAATGTCGAACGACTATTTATTTAATTGATGCTATTAATGAATCTGCAATCTAACAATAAATTTTTTACTTTTCACAGATTTCATAATTATTGAAAAAGAACAATCATAATAAAACGGCTATAATACAGCAGCAGCAAGCAGTTTAACCATGTAAAATTTATTTAAATATATAAATTATCTTCAATCATAAAACATCGACTAATAACTCTTCAACAAATGTGATATGTGACGATTCTTATTACTAAAAACAATATTTGCTTGACGAGTGTACAATAGTGTTAATTAAATATAGAAATAAAACCAATTTTTTATCAAAAAATCACGAATGAAATATGAGTGTCCTAAAACGGATTATCATTCAACTTCGTAATCCCGTCGCTCATGACTTTCAAGCCTTTCAACTCTCTAAATTAATCTATGAAACCAAGGTATGAGTGATCAAATGCAAGACCTGTGAGTTGATCGTTCTCATACAGAACGTGTTACCCCAAGTTTAAGAGTGACATTACCAATGAATGTAATAGTTTGTCTACAGTTTGCAAAATGTAGAAGATAAAATAATACTTATTAAAACAAGAGGCATGTCTACATTTCGTTATCATTGAAATATCTACAGGCAATTTCGGCGGCAAAAAGCACGTGGCCGCCACTCTCACACGCATTGGATATCCTCAGATAAATATGGGAAACCGATTGGTTATCGCGTGAGACACGCGTGGACACGCGTTATTTCAGTTTTGTAAGCCTGGTTCTACCTGCACTTTCTGCACTTAAAATGAAGAGAAGACATATGTAATTAAATATTAAAGAAAAAAAAAAAATAAGGTGAATAGTCCAAAAGTTCAGCTACAAAGAGCAAAGCTCTCGTGTCCCACGTGTGACAGCCGTTGTTCCCTCGCGTCAGCGGGGCGTGCAAAGAGCTAGATTCTCGCGAAGTCTCTCGCGGGAGCCTTGTCAATTCTTGTCAAACGCAGGAAAAATGGCGGATGAAAGCGAGGATCAGTGGTTGTACGGGGATTCAACCGACAGCAAGGAATATATCCCGGCGAATATTCAATCGGAGATCCAGCAGAATGACTCGATACTCGCTGAGGCTCAAGAGAACTCTCAGACTCAGGAGGAGCTCAAGGTGGAATGTACTGGTGAAATACCGTCCGAGGTATGCGCGCGACCTAACCTCTCTCGATCGTTTACAATTAATTCTCCGTAAAATATCATGGAGAAATTTACATTTGTTTCGATTTCGACGATTTAGCACACTTAATATCTCATGTCACGTACAGACTTCCAATTAAATATGCATACTTGCTTTAATTGCGTGACATAACCTGTACGTAACACTGTGACAATAAACAAGGTGTAAGAAAATTTGTGTCAAAAAATTGGACCCCCCCCCCCCCCCCTAATTGGTGACATGGAATCACGAAAATAGAAACGTGTCTATCCCAAACCTCTTTTAAAAAAAACTTTGTAAATAAACAAATGTATAGATAGAAGAGAAAGATAAACATGTTCATCATGAACTATAGTTTGTGTAAATTGTATTTTTATCCTTTCTTTCTTTCCAAAACGTTTAACCTTTTTGTACCTTGATATTGTTCTTAAAGCACGTATTTATTTTTAAATAGATGCAAGAGGCTGCCGACTCCCTTGGTGGTGGTGACGAAGAATCCTCTTTGTTGAATAATGCTCCAGAAGAGAATGCTGATGCGAATAAGAACGGGAGGGAAGCTTCTAGTCAGGAGGATGGCGAAGCAGCCAGCGAATCTGATTCCGATGACGATGTACACGTTGTTATCGGCGATATCAAATCGACTCCGGCTTACGGTAGTTTAAATATCAAGAGAGGAGGACTGCTAACCAACACGTCCGGTGTATCAGATAAGCTGAGCAAACAACCGGGAAAGTTCAGTATAGACGAATTCGAGACTATTGGCGTTATCAATGGGATACCAGCCCACGAATTCAATTTAGATCAATTGGAGGATAAACCATGGAGACAGCCTGGCGCGGATATCACGGATTACTTCAATTATGGCTTCAACGAAGACACCTGGAGAGCGTATTGCGAACGTCAAAAGCGGATGCGAAGTGAATCTGGAGTAGGATTGATCTTAAACGCGGGTGGTGGTGGTGGTGGCAATCCGGGGGGCATGAGAATGCCTCAAGTCGCGATAACCAACGACAATAGCAAATATTCCGGCATAATGGGTCCTAAGAGGGCAGGTCCGCCGCCCGGAAGGAAAATGGCAGGAACTATAGATGTTATAGGAAGCTCCGGTTTAGCCTCCAGAAGAAATCTCGATAAATCCCCACCAAAGGGAAACGTTATACAAGTCATGACTGCCGACAGGAGAGAGTATTCCAGGAAACCAGGTTTCCCCGACATGAGCGTACCACCTCCTGGAGCAGGAATGCCGCCGCCGCCATTCGATATGCCTCCGCCGGGATATGCTGGAGAACCCACACCGTTCTATATGCCGGAAACCGACCCATATTATCAGAGTTACGAGCCTACGCAGGACAGCCAGTGGGGCAATGACCCAGTAAGAATGCAGCGCTGTACACTGCGCGTCAATGAGTCCTTTCTTGAGGTAAACGGAGAACATAGAAGCCTAGAGACATTATTGGTTACTTCTATTAAAGTCACTGGAACTTCTATGTCCCCCTCCCCCTTATCTCAGAAAAGAAATCTTTGACGTGCAGTGTACAATATAAATTATTCGAAAATAGCATTATATATTGCAATTAATTGAATAGAACTATCTAATGTATATCTAATTATATAGCAATTTTTAAGCTATATAATATTCGATGATTCTATATTCTACACTAGAAAAGTAAAGCTAACGTTTTTTCTTTTTATCAAAGACATGGCAGCCGACAAATCTAGCGATCCCGATGACTGAAGGTGAAGACGACAAAGACATGGGACCTAAGACGATACCTACGATGGTTCCACCAACGTCCATTCCTCCTTTGATGCCGCGTGATCAGAGGGACGGCAGAGATCGGGAGCGAGACAGGGATAGAGATCGGGACCGAGAACTGGAGTCTATGAGTAGAGATAGGGAGAAGGATAGAGATCGCGATCGTGATAGGGAGAAGGATTCCATGATGAGGGACCGCGATAGAGATAGGGACTCTATGACGCGAGATGAAGATCGAGAGCGCGACAGATCCAGATCTCAATATCGACATAAAGATCGGTAATAATCTGTTCTTCCTTCTTCTCCAGAATTCTATATCAGACGCTACGTATGGTATAATTTCTATAATATGTTAATATATGTTAACACCGGTATTTTTTAGACATCGGCATCGATCAAGATCACGATCTCGCAGGCACAAGTCGAGATCACGAAGTCCGAGTCGGCGTAAGAAGAAATCCAGACGTTCGGATAGAGAGCGTTCCAAGGAAGAAAGCGAATAAGCGTGTGTTAAAACCTTACTGTGTTAATTTACGGCGTCGTAGCTGGATGCACCATAGAATTAAGATCATTTTACATAAAATAATATTCCGACTGTTGCCGAGAATAATACACGCATCGGTAATATTATTCACAAAAGCTAATTGTAAGATATACAGACTACTAATTGTCAGATATAAGAAATGAAATGTATAGCGATTCTTGCGGAAGTTACAAATGATATAATTTTTGACACGAGTAAATTATTAATGCAAACAATTAAAGTTGGATATACAGATTGATGGAAGATTACAGATAAAGAAGATAAAAACTTTACGTTGTATGTTTAAGACCTGCCTTTTAGAAGTAAAATATTTTTTATTGTATCTGCACATTGATTTCTGTGTGTGAATGTAATCGACGAAAAGAATACTGATATGATAAAGCTATAATTCAACAGATTTTTATATTCTATCAATGCGGAAACAATAGGCAAGACGATAAAGTTCTATTTTGATTGAAATTTAATTGAATGTCCGAATCACTGAAAAGTGGCTGAAGCGAGAAACACAGACTTTTGCATAACGCATAATACGTAAGCATAAGAAAACTGATTGGTCTATTTCCTTATGCACATGTGTATGGACCAATCAATTTTCTTATGCTTACGCATTATGCGTTGTGCAGAAGTGTGTGTTTCTCGCCTGAACTTGCACACGATTCATCTTTTCTCTTTTTCTCTCCAACGTGAAAAGAAAAAGAGAAAAGGTGAACCCGTGCAAGAAGTTCAGCTAAAAAGAACAGGACTTCTGCTACCATTTGCACTACTGCGCATACGCGGGATTTGTCCGTTCTATTGTTGGCTATTGTCCGAAAGATCGTTGAAGACGTTGAAGTTGAAGCTGGTTGTAAAACGTGAAACTCATTTGCCGGACATTGCCGGAGAAGCTGGTATGCTATTTCCATAATAATTACACAAGATTTTATAACTATACTACAATTCGACAAACGCGGTAATAAAATATTTGTTCGAGATCCTCATTTGCAATCAGTACATGTCTGTAAAAGAATGTAGGTCACGTAAACGATGTAACGCAATTGAAAAGTTAGGTTATGTTTCTGCATGTCTATATATAACGGGCATTAAAATAATGTAACACATTTTAAAACGTATGAAGCATTTTTGATGGATGAATTTATTTATTTATTACGTAATATCACCGTGTAAGATATGTCATAAATAAAAACTGTTAGCAAAGTATATAGATACGTTACATTATTGATGGTTTATTAATAATCTTTGTCAACAGTGATATTAAATCTTTCTTTTTTCCTTTTTTTTTTTTTTTTAAGAATCTGTTTCGTTAGAGCCGAAGATGCCGAAGTCAAAAGAATATCTGTCTGACAGCGATGACAGCAGTGAGGAGGTACTATTTTTAAACATTTATATTAATTTCTGTAACATCTTTTTATGTTTGTATTATTTCCCATTTGCAGGAAGTAAAGTCAAAAAAGAAGCAAAAGAGGGAAAGGGAAGAAGATGAAGAAAAAGAGGTGAAGAAAGAGAAGAAACCGGCGAAGAAGGCAAAAACGGATGACGAAGATACTATTTGGGACTTGGGTAACAATCGTCAAGTAAATGTGAGGAATTTCAAAGGCAAATATTACGTCGATATTCGGGAGATGTATTATGACAAGGATGGCGATTTAAAACCTGGGAAAAAAGGTAACATTATTTTTGCCAAGACAACGAACTTTACAGTTGATAATTTTATAATCAATTTAAAAACACAAGTATAAACAGATTTTTAAATATTTCAATATTTTTGTGATTTTTATAGGAATATGCTTAACCATGCAACAATGGCGAAAGTTAATGGATGTTGTGGAGGATGTGGATAAAGTGGCCAAGTCAAAGAGTTAGAATTGTAATTCTAACGAATTTTAATTAAAAAATGCATGATTCTTCCAATGTTACGTTTTTGAAAGTGCGTGTCGTATATTTTTTTTTTAAGTCCAAGATTATAAGTATTTCTGTGAAACTAGAGATTACATAAAATGTAAAAGTGTGTTATTTGGGAAGTATATCTCTATTTAAGAAAACTACACTTATTGCTGATTTGTAATGGACAAATAAAATACTTTATTTGCTATTTTTTCAAAGAAAATAAATGGTAAGATCCTGGAAACTAGTAACATTGTATCTGGTTTATATATTACAAAATTTTGCAAGTTTTTCCAAATCATATAAATTGTAGTCGATCGTGTACCGTAACACTTTATATTTCTTGTGTAGTACTATGAAAAATATCACATACGTTGTACGACAAAGATATAATAGCTCTAAGTATCTCAGATATTTGTCAGAAAATCATTTTCTTTAAATTTTTGTAATCATAATATTGTATCAAATTAATAAAATCAATTGATATTGTAAAGGGATACAGTCTACAACTTTTGTTGTCATATACACTAATATTCAGGCTCCTGGATGGTCACCGCAGCCATATTGAATTCTTACGAATATATATATATATATATATATATATATATATATATATATATATATATATACACATATATATATATACACACATGTTTATATTGTCTATCACACGTTCATACAATTAGAAATTTAACACATTTGTCTTCAAATTAAAAAAAAATTAAATATTTACGTACAACGTAAAGTTTATATAAAAAAAATAATTTAATCAACTACAAAAATGCTAATCATATAGAAAAGACTTTGAAATCGTAAAGAGTTATATAAATGTTAAATAATTTATATTGTCAGTAACAAAATACTCTAATACTTTACTTCTAATACTATATATACTTATATAAAAATAGAAAAGATACTATTTACATTTTTTTTATACATATGTACAAAAGAGAGCATTATTCAGGCCCATGAACTGTAGACAAGAATTTATTCAGGTCTACTTCATCTAAGTTACTAAGTAACATTTGCGGATCAGTCGTGCATTTCTTCTCAACCTTAAAAGAGAAAAACAATTATATAAGTATTATAGGCAACGTAAGTATTTGTATGAATTATTTAATTACCTGCTTCGTTTCTCTTGCTTCTGACAGTTTTCTCTTCCGGCTTTTGGTAGTAGTATCTGTAACTAAAGCATCTTTTATTTAACATTCTCTAACTTCTGCAATAAAAAGCAATTAAGCTTATCTATACTAATATATAAAATCCTTACCGGTGGTGTATGTTTGAACGTTTTTAACTTATAAAAACTATTGGACCGAATTTGTATTAAAACCATATAAAATAGGGGTCGAATTTTCCGGGGAATGCTATAGAGTGTATAGTTTTTCGTTATCTATTTTCTGGAAATCATTTTTTTTTTATTTTTTTAAATTTACGCGAAATAATTGACCGAATCTTAGAGAATTACTAACTGGTTACCCGAGCTTCGCCCGGGAGTCGTTTTTCTTAAAACGACTTCATTTGTGTTTCAATATCCTTATTGTGGACAAACATAAGGAGTGTGTCGGGTTGATTTAAAGACGGTACACTGTAAAAAAATTCTGTAAAATTACAACTATTATAGTAGGTAATTTTGAGACCCACTATAAACGTGTAAATTTCCATTTGTAATTTGTAATTTGTAACTTTTGTAATTGTATAACAAAATTACTTTTTCCTTCCGTACTGCAAAATTAGAAATGCGTGGAAATTTACACTATTATAGTGGGTCTCAAAATTACACGTAATTTTACACAATTTTTTTACAGTGTAGTTTAACTTTTCCACATGAATAACACATGCAAAAACAGAATCTCGTGAACAAATGCTGCGATAATGAGCAAGAAACGACAAACCGAGTTGCCGCATCGAAAAGTACAAATCCTAGAAGTTTGGTAGAGGAAAGCGAAATATACGTCCGCCGGCAAGATATGCCAAGGATGTTAATAAGAATACAGAGCCGCAAGGTAATCGACAGGAAACCTCGAGGAAAAGTACGCGAAGAAAATACGAACCGCAAAAACAGAATCTCGTGAACAAACGCCTGCGATAACGAGGAAGAAACGACAAACAGAGTTGCCGCATCGAAAAGTACAAATCCTAGCTTAACGAATTACGGGAATAATAGTAACAAACCGCTCAATGATTGTACGACAAAACAATTGCACGAAAATAACATTTGTGAAAATAATGTAACTGAAAATTGTATGAAGAGGGAATCCACGCAATCGCGTAATTCCTTATCAAAAAATCAAGATCATTTAAAAGAGATGCCAGATTCCAAGGAAAATACGGAGAAAAACTGCAATGTTAAGGGTGTCGACAAAGAAGGAACGGGGGAGACATTTAACAATACTACTGTGCAAAAAAAGATTTTAAAGAAAGAAACAAATTCAGGGAATTATATCGTCGTACAAGAAACATTAGCTCCGGATAAGGTAAAGAATGATCAAACGGAAGATCAAGTGAGTAAACTGAGACAATTTTCAAATAATATTGATAAATCTGATAAAACATTAAGATTCAAAGTAGATCAAGTGAAGCGCGACTTATTTAGTGACGAGGAGAATGAACACAAAACATCTTCGACTGCAAGTGCGAAAGGTGACAAAACCAAGAAAATCGCTGACGCGGAAACTCAAAATGCTGATGAAGCTCCAGACAAGAAGGAGAACGCTAATGTTGAAAATCTCAAACAGGAATTATCGACCGTTCTTCAGTGTTTGCAATTAGTGCCTGCGTCCAAAAAGGAGCAATCGAACAATGGTAAAAATCAAACTGAAAAGCAACATAAAGAGCAGAGCGAACTTGAAAGTGACGGTGATGATGAATCGCATCAAACGGCCGATGTTCATAATTGTAAAAAAGTCGAGTATCACTTTGTGTATGACGACAGCGTACCGATGAGAAAGAGAAGAAGGAGATATAGCGCACATGAGTTACAGATTAAAATCAATTATGCCGATCTCTCGGATTTGAACCCCGTTGAGTGCATCAAGATAATGAAAGCTACCGAGTTGGAGGAAATATTTAATCTCCCGCCTAAGAAACGGACGGCGAGTAAAAATCACGAACGAAGAATGAAAAAGTTTGCGAGACACCTAACTTCCAAGCAGATAAAGACGTTCTTAATTTAAAAGACGATACCACGAAACCCTTGGCTACGTCGTCTCCTGTACATGAACCATCAAGAGCTAAAACAAATAAGATAATTATTAAAACTGCTGCGGCAAACAAAACTAATAACAATACGCAATCTGATGCAAAGAGAAAGCAAAAACCGGATAAGCATTAGGAAAAAGGTAAGATTGTAAAAATATTTTATAAAATATTTATTTAATAAAACTAGCTGCTTACCCGGGCGAAGCCCGGGAGTTGTTTTGGAAAACTATACACTCTATAGCACTCCCCGGAAAATTCTACCCCTATTTTATATGGTTTTAATACAAATTCGGTCCAATATGTTTTTAAGTTAAAAACGTTCAAACATACACCACCCGTAAGGATTTTATATATTAGTGTAGATTAACATCCTTGCCATATCTTGCCGGCGGACGTCTATTTCGCCTGCCTCTACCAAACTTCTTCAGAGTGTCGGCAGTTTTGCCAGTTAAAATGCATTTACGCTTCGTCCCGCTAGGAAGATTCAATTTTGAATTATCTCTAATCTTAGCCATGATACGCTGTCGTTTTTCTTCTAGTACCTGCCTGTGCATCAACTTGTCGTGCATAAGCGTGCTTTGCTCGCGCTCGGGTTCATTTTTAATCGGTTTCGGAGGCTCGATGATTTTTACTGATCCCGGTCGAATACATTGTATATCTATTATCTTTGGCTGTGCTCGCGATTTGTTGATTTGTATTTTACTGCTGCTCTTTGACGACTTGGTCGATTTTGATAATTTTTCGTCTTCCGTCATAATCGCCGGTATCCTTATCGTCAAATTATTCGTTTCTACTCCGCTTTTTGAGCTGCTGGGCGTTTCCGAAATATCGGCTTCATTTAATAGAGTCTCATCTTTAGCGGGGATTTCCTTCAACGTATCCTTTAGCTGATCGTCAGTTTTCGTGATCGCGAACACTTTCTTCGGCGAAGATTCCGCTTCAATCGCGCTATCTGATTTTTTACACGCGTCGCTTGGTACAATCGCTACATCATGTGTATTTTTTGGTGCGTTAATGCTTTTCTCCGCGAAATCGTTACTGATGTCTGTGCTCGTTTTACTTGAGGCTTTATCGCATTTCCCGTTCGGCGAACACGTATTCGTCGATGTATTCGAACTGCTGGATGTAGATGATGATGAAGAGGACGATGACGACGATGACGAGGATGACGAAGAGCTACTCGCCACAGAATCATTGTGAGAATCATTGACATAATTGGCATCGATTATTGTTTCTCCATGCTCACCTACGCCTTTAATTTCGTTCACCTGTATCAGATCCACGTGGTGGTCTTTTACAATCGAAGCGTTGAGTTCTGCCGCGATTCCTGAATCTTTAGACGCAATTTTAAACTCCTTGATAGCCTCTTCCCTCGGCCATTTCTCCTTAATCACTTCGAACTCCGTTATCTCTAGTTTAGAGGAAGTACACGTCTGATTACCAGAGACAAGACTATTGTGCGTCGAATGTAATTTTATGTGCGACGAAGATAGAACGGGTGACTCTTGCGTACTGCTGTCTTTAAGCTTAGGTACCTTCAAAACAGAATCCTGAGCTTGCTCGGAGGTGGGTTTGTAATACAGGGAATTGTACTCGCCTCTTTTTAGAATATCTCTAGTCGTCTCCTCTTTCGGTGTCAGAGCTACGCCCGGAGTTATCGGGAATTCCGGGGTGGTGATAAAACTACGTATTTTAGTGGAGTCCTCGCTGACCTTGATAAACGGTGTAATTAGATTGCTACTGGGACTTAATACTCCCGGTGTCGGCGGAGGACCGGACATGTTGTCGAATTTTCTAGGTGTCTCCAAGCTTATAATATCGGGCAAAATGTGTTGTGCACTGTCCATGGATATAATTCTCGAGACTTCTGACATTTGCGAATTGATTTGCGCGACTTCCATGTTTTTTACTTTCACGTTATCAGACTTCCGACTTAAGTTAGTCGCTATCGTCGTTAATTGCACGTACTTTTTTACAGGTTTCGTTTCAACTGCTACCGCACCGCTGGTAGGTGCGCTTGTACTATTCGTTTTTGCCGACGTCTCACAAGTATTGGTCGATTCCGAAATTTTGTCAGATTTGTTTGTACTGAAACTTACAGGATTAACAGTAGCTTCCGTTATATTTTCTTTCTCATTATTTTGGGATTCTGTTATTAAGTTTCCTTGGGAATTCTCTTCCGATCCATTGGTGTTTTCTGCATTATGCTTAAACTTCCTGTTCACTTTCGGTTTACTGCAACTCTTTCTCTCGTTGCTCTTCGATCGTGAATTGTATTTAGTCTTTTTACATATCACGTCATTCCTATCTTTAATAGAATTTCTTCTCTTCTTTACTGGTTCCTTAATCTCCGGCTCGTCTTTCTCGTCTCCCTTATTCGATTTTATATTCCTGCGTAAATCGGCATCCCAATTTCCCGCAAGGGGCTTAGATGGCTTGTGTTGAACGATTCTATCCTCGGAGGAGGAACAAGACGCGCTGGCACTACTATGTGGAGATACCTCGCCTATAATGACACCAACGCCGTTATGCTTGTCCCAGCCTCCCATGAGTTTCGGCGCGGGGCTTCTGGTAGCTATGGGAATTCTGTAAGACTGATTAACTTTCATCGGACTCTTCTGTTTCTGAGCGGAAGTACTGGAAAGCGACGGTGATCTGAATAATGTAGTCGTACAAACGGATTTTAAACGTTTCGCCGATGTGAATGGTGTGTCACTGCTCCTTCTCCTAGTGGAACTTGTCGTTCTCGTAGGAGTGTTAAAGTCGAGCGCCCTTACGTGACTGTTTCGTTTACGCGGCGTGGATAAACTTAATCCATGATTTTTGGATGTACTTTTTAACAGGGATTTCTGCGTGCGTTTATTAATAATATCGACATTCTTAGGTGACCGCGTGCTTTTATTATTTGTCGTAGTGTTGGTCGCGCTTTCCATCACGGGTGCTAAATCAATATCCGAAAGATTGTGACTTTGGTTGGTTTTGCTACAATTAAACTTTAAATATGGAGAAAGTCCGCTCTCCGACAGGCTGATATTTTCCTCCAAATTGATCATAGGCATGTTGGTGGTATCCAATGATGTTTTAGCGCTAGTTTCATTGCTATAAAGCGTTATCGATTCACCTCCGACGATCTTACCATTTTGCACCAGTTCTAACGGACGATTTAATACCCGTTGATCAATAGTGATGATGGGTACTGTCGCGTCAGTTTTGTGTATAGTTTTTAATCGTTTGTTTACGTTACCGTTTTTCCTCGTCGATTGCAATAATCCCACTTGATTCGCAGGATTGTTCGGTTCTTCTACCAAAGACGGCAGTGTTTTGACTGCCGGTACTTTCTGCGCTACATTGACCGTCCGTAGATATAAAGTTTCAACAGTTCCTTTAATGCTATCTGAATCTTTCGGAGCAATCGGAATAAAACGCGAAGTGGAAGTCGATGTAATGGTTGATGAGTGATTTATTAAAAAATTATTTATCTCTTCTTGCGAACACACTATCAACGTTGGCATAGTCATGATTTCGTGTTCTGTTATGGGCTGAATTGTATCGGACTGAACAGAACTGGACTGGTTATTATTGGCCGTTTGATCGCGTTTGGGTTTGGTAGGTCTTGGTCGTTTTACCGTGGACTTTTTAACTTTGGGTTGTATTTGCAGTTGTGTAACATTAGTTTTCTGTACGTTTGTCGCTGTTAAAGGTTTTATAGCATCATTCTTATTTATCAAAGGTATTTGCATTGTTCGCATTTTTTGTTCATTATTATGGTCTGTGGTTATTATTTCTTTTGTATCAATAGTTCTTTTGCCACTGTCAGGCACACTATTAATAATGTTGGCATTTATAATACTCAATATCGCGGCTGCATTTTGATCTTCCAAAGCGCTGTGATCTTTCTCTTGATCCCTCGCTTTGTCGACCTCGTCTTCAACTCTGTTATATTGTTGTCTTGAAGAACTACGAAGTCTGTGCTTCAAAGGCACATCCGCTGTACCGTCCTCTGCGGATACTTTGGTATCTATTACCACTGGCTCTGGTGAACTAACATTGCTCACACCTGCTTCCACTTCCATTTGTTTCTCCTGTGCTCTGAAAGCAATATTTTAAAAATATAGCATATTTAATTCATAACAAAAAATAGAGTTGGTTAAAAAAATAAAATATATACGCACTCATTAACCGACTTTGGGCTTAGCTTTCCTTCACCATCTTCCTTTGGACTTGTGTCCGTTTCTGTGTGTGGCCCAATTATTTCATCGATAAATTTTTCAAACACAGGATCGGACTCGGTTGCTTCAACGATTGATTTAATAGCATTGTTTAATTCAGCCATAATCGAGGTGTTCCCTTCACCGACCATTGACTCATTCAAGTTCTCGTCCTTCAGGGATAGGTCTGTAGGAATGATTGCTTTATTGATATTCTCCGCAATACATTCTTGTAAGTCTGTACGATTCAAAATTCCTTTCGTTAATATCTGGAAATGTATACAAGTAGATATTTTAATGACATAACCCCTTATAGAAATTTAATACTGTAAGTGATTTTTTGGCTAGTAATTAATCACTTAAAAGCACTATTAAAAGCACTGTTAATAGTGCTTTTAATAGTGCTTTTAAATGATTAATCACTAGCCAAAAAATCACTTACAGTATTAAATTTCTATAAGGGACGCTCAATATCTATATATATATTATAATAACTGATTTGGAATGTAAAAATTTGTAAATGTTTTTGTGTGAAAAAACAATAGAAACATATAAATAGCAGAAAATTAATATCACTTAGATGCTTACACTGAGATTTTCAATAGGCTCGTCATTAGATTCGGACTCTGACTCGGGTATCTCGTAAGGAATAGTTTGGACTTTTGTACTAGAGAAACTTAATAAGTCTTCTGTACTTGTAGCTGTAGTATATCGTTTAGGTATTGTATTGATTACGCTTTCTTCCTTTTTTTTATCATCAATGTCCATTTCGCAACTTCGCACACTTGAGACATCGGCTATGCAAAAAAAGTTGCCAATAAATTTGTCTACTAATTTATGTAATTGATTTGATGTTTTTATAATTACCTGAACTTATCCGAATACTATTGTTTCTATTACGCGTGGCAATATCATTTGTACTATTAATTTTATCAGAGTCACATTGTCTGTGAGGCTCCTGCGTGAAAGTGTCATCTCTTTTCTCGACTGTATGAGCAGCACATTCTATCTGCTTTAACAAATCAACATTTCCAGGCAGGCTCTCTAACGGGGTTGTGTCGACATTGTGGCAGCTCGCTGCTGTATTTAGACATCATTAGAGTTTTATCAAGATCTTACATTTTACAAGGTGTTATAAACATTGTGAATAAAAAAAATAAACATACGTGGACTCATGATATCCGATTGTTGTACTGAATTCAATTGGGATTTAATACTGCGTATAACACGTTCACTATTACTATGGTGTCTTTTACGCATACTACTTGCAGCAATCGGCGAGCCATTTGATGTTTGTGCATTACTCTGTAAAATGTAGAAAAACGTTATATAATTTAATGTTAACCTCTCGTTTGATTATGCATTATGTGTGTATAATAGATATACACACACATACATATTAAATGCAGGAGCTTCCTTTTATTTTTAGAGGGCTTCTCCCAATCTGAAGTTGACCAACTTTCAGTTATGCTAAATGTGAAAGTTTTCTGCTACATTTAGAATACTGTGAAGGGCAATTAATCAAGATAATAATAAGTTACCTGTGAAGGTACATTTATATTTACAACAAATCGCTGACCACGTGGTTCCTCTACAAGAAACTTGAGTTGCTCTATCAGATCTCCATTCAGATGCTTTAACTGCTCGCAGTCAGTGGCTTTATTTAATCGTTCTTGAACTGAAAGAGATAACATATATGTGGATGTAAGCTTAATATTTATAGAACCAATGTGCAGTCCAAATCTATTCATTTATTACTGTTACTTAAACACATTTATGATAATATGCAAACGACAATATATTATTTACTCATAGTACTGATGGCTGAAAATTTTTCAACAATATCCATCAACGTTAGACCATTGACTCTGGTGCTAAATCTCCTCCCGCAAGAAAGTACCGTACGGCATTCTTGCAAGTGCGGAGACGTCTCTAAAAACAGTTTGGCTGCTTCAGCACACTTCTGATCTTCCAAATAACCTAGAAGCAGAAACTTAGTAATAAGACTACAACAATGCTATCAAATAGGAGCTATACAAAAACCAAAAATATATAAATATCAGTAGATGAAAGAGATCGTTTTCTTTGTTGTGCTTTCTATCCTTTCTTTCTTCAAAACTCAGATGTATCAAAAACACAGTTAAAACAAGTGAATCCAAAGAAATACATTTGTTAAAATCTTGCTTTCTTTATTAAGGCTCCTGGTCCCTGAGCCGAGAACTCCGCGTTGACGGTGGCGACGTACCGTCGCGGTAAAAATAAGAACCCTCTCCAATGGAGAAATCTGCTCTCTGTGACATGTTAACAACATTATTTTAAGTTGCGGTTAATTTCTTTATTATTCGCTCTGTACTTGTGCTATAACGTTTAACGTATTCGTGAAACTCGTAAAATTGACCGAGGTAAGATTTACAAAAAATACATATGCGGAAGGAACATTCTCCACTCCTTTCGATAGTCGTCAAACGGCTTGTTTTTCCGTATGTTTAAGCTTCGTTTTATGGCTGTTTGTTTATTGTCGAGGGAAAAGAATAGTATCCGGTCAATTTTAGAAGTGTTCTGAAACGATCTATAGTGATTTTTTTTATTGAAATGTCTTTTTATTTCGGAATTAAGCGCAACTTAAAATAGGGTGTTTTTCTCGCCTCGATAGCAAGAATTCAATATGGCTGCGGTGACTACCCAGTAGTGCGATTCTGTAACTCGTTATTCGTCGTTATGTGCTTATAACGACCGTTGCGCAGCTTTTTTTCCATATAGTATACCTGCGCAACGACAACATAACGATACCGACACTGTCGTTAAGAGTTACAGAATCGCACTACAGAAACTTTATTCACCCAATCATATAATTTACATGCTTAACGTAACAATGTTACTTTCAAATTCAAGAAATGCTTTGCTAAAAATTTACTTGTGTGTGCACACACAGAGTGGATGCAAAGAGATAAGAGACAATGCACCTGCGTGAAAGAATTCTATGACATAAAAGGAATATATTCTTTCAGCAAACGCAGTAAATTGTGATCGTAATACATTGTAAGGAAGGTAAGGAAGATACGAAGCTCGGCTGCAAAGAGCTAGTACAAAGCCTTCGAGGGGCAGAGCATGCCACGGCGTTTCCGCGGGAAAGGTTACGTGCGGGTGGGTACCTCGGCTGCAATTTTGTGCATCTTACCGAGCACCAGTCGAGCGATCTCAGAAGGCAGCAGGGCTTCCATGATTGCGCTGGATACACCTCGCGGTATCAAGAAAACTTCATCGATGCACCAGTCGCGTCGCGATCCAAAACAACGCTCTGCTCGGATGCGCTATTGCGTCTCACACTCTCAACAGTGGCAACAAATGGCAAACTGGGCAAACATTTGTAGTGCATTGCTACCAACGTGTGACCCCTGCCTTTCTCAAGGTGCTTTCCAGTTAACGACTCAAGTCGACACAAGCGTCATTCTGTCTCTTTTCAACATCTAGTGAGCAACAAAGATAGAATGACGCTTCATAATTTTTTTTGTCCCAATACTTGACAGTGATGGATGGCAATGTGCCCGGTTCATTAGCCCAGTTGAATAAATCCATCTTTCGAATTTTTGACAGGTCGGTACGATCAAACTAAAAGAATACCTCAGACTCAACGTGTCCACTGCGTCATACCAAGTAAAAATTATAAATTAATTGTTAAAGATTACTCATTTTCGATTAATTATACTGAGCACAAAATAATAAAATAATAAATAATATGTTCTTAAATAAATGTACTTACTGAATTAAATTTCCTCACAAATCTATTTTTTTGCCTTTCCCACACTGACGAACAGTCGCAATTGTCGTGTGCTATGCCGAGATCTTCATCATGATTCAGTAAAAAAATTTTACCGGCGTGTACAGAAGGTACAATTCACTCATTTTATTTGTCAATGAGTAACGTCAATCACTAAAAAAAAAAGTATATCTAAATCGATTCAGAATTGTCTGAAACGCGTTTTTAACTACACTTTTGTGAGTCAAATATTATTACTGCCTCACAAAAAAATTTATAAAAAATTCCCAAGTTTTCTGCGCCACTTCGGGCCGGTCTTAAAATTTTTCTAATACTCCCTACAATATTTCCTATAAATTTCAAAAAAATATGGGGTTTTCGAGATATTCAAATTTTTGGGTGTTTTTTTTCTTTAATAGCTTGAAATTATTATTATAAAAATTTAGAGTATTTTTTTTTAACTATGATCTAAATAGCGTATTTTATGTTCAATGAATTTTTTTCTTAGACGTTGTCTAATAGGCGAAAAACTTCATTGAAAAATTTGGAGTCCTTATTTTGCGCAGGCTCTATTTCGGAAACGCTACATTTATTATAGAAACGCTCTTACATGGGTATAGTACTCGTAAAAACCTGTTAAAAAACGAGCAGCCATCAAAAACAAAAAGGTCGAAGTCTGACTCCTTGCGAATTGGCGTGGAATGTCCCATATATTATAATTATATAATATATTCTTATATATTAATATATATAGGACAAAATTTGTCAACCGGGCCACCGGCCTGCCCATAATTGTTTTCATCGCAGAAAAACGACCTTGCGCCTAAAGGTAGCTATGGGTAAGAGCTATCGAAAGCCGTGTGCAACTTTGCAGAATTCAATATAGCGGAACCAAAATGGCGACCAAAACATCTGAATTCCGGCTTCAATGAAATTATTAGAAAACGAAGAAAATCCATCGCAGAAAAACCGTCTCGCACCCAGAGATAGCTCTGGGTTAGGGCTATCGAAAGCATGTGCAACATTGCGGAATTCAAAATGGCGGTTCCAAGATGGCGCTTCAAAATGCCAAAAATCTCTTCGTTCTCATAGGAACCTGGGATCTTCAGCTCATTCATGATTAAAACAGCTCTAAAGGTGAAAGCACATAAAATTGCAGGAGCCATGGGCAGAATGCATAAGACCGTCTAGACCAATGAGCATCGAGCGTCTTATGGCATAAACAGTCTTATGCTATGCATATGCAGCTATGCAATTTAATGTGCTTTCACCTTAAAATGACCTGTGTTAGAGTTAATAGTAGGTTGACCACGAATCAGTAGCTGGGTGATCAAAATTTGGGATGGTAATCCAATATGGTGGCCAGAAACTTCATTTACGCACCGCAAACTACTGACAATTGACCGGATCTACTTGAAAATGGTTGTGCGGGTGGTTTATGGACTGTATATGACAAATCCGATCCCAAACAAGCAAAATCCAAAATGGCGATGATCGAAATCCAGGATGGTGATCCAATATGACGGCCGATCCACTCTGGGCAGCGATCATGTAACTTTTCCCCTTGGGCGTAAACGTGAAAAGTGAAAAGTTTCATATAAGATATGTCACACATCTTATATAAAATTTTTCACTTTTTACGTTTCCGCCCTAGGGAAAACGTTACATGATCGCTGCCCTGTATTGTAAATCACTGGAAATTCAGCAGATCCACTCAAAAATGATTGCGTGGATGATTTTGGGACTGCTCATCATAGATCTGACCTCAGTCAAGCCTTTCACCCGTTCGTCAACTTGGATTATTCTGCTAAAATCTAGGGTCCCATCTGTTTCGTATCAGGGCAGCGATCATGTAACTTTTCCTCTTGGGCGGAAACGTGAAAAGTGAAAAGTTTCATGTAAGATATGTCACACATCTTATATAAAATTTTTCACTTTTCACGTTTCCACCCTAGGGGAAACGTTACATGATCGCTGCCCAGATCATGAATATGCCTACTTGTTCTTTGGGACCGAATTCTCAATGAGAAGCCGTAAAAACTCCTACAGGACTATTTTCGAGAGGATCCCATGGTGTAAGGATTACATGGTGTGCTCAATTGGTGTCTTTCTTTCTCTAAATTCGTTTCTCTCTCCTGCCGTTAGCTCCGGTAACTTAGCCGGTCAACTTCGACTTTATTAATTTTTTTTTTTTAATCGTTTGTTGGTCGTTTGTTGGTGATTGTTGGCTTAATTACAACGTTTGTTGGTTCTTAATTTTTTTTAATTAAAAAAGAAAAATTAGCGTTAAGTTAGCCGGAAAATTTTTATTTTTAATTTAAAAAAAGCCTAATCGATGCGTAATCGTTTGCTGATGATTGTTGGTCTAATTTTAGCGTTTGTTGGTTTATTATTAGTCTTAAAAACGAAAAAAAAAAACGAAAAATTATCTCACATTAAAGTAATCGAAGATTGGTTTATTTGCCTACGACTTAAGGTTTATTTCTATCAATGTAAGACTAACATCTATAAAACTGGCTATGAATACGGGCCTTAACATCGGCAGAAAATCGCGAAAAGATCAAGAAACATGGTGGTTCCTGTCTTTTTGCGCCAAGTTATCGTTTGAACGAGAGACCGAGTGAGATTAAGGTAATTAATGTAGAATTCTATATATATATAATATATAATATTATTTATAATATATAATATTATATATATATAATATTATATATTATAAATAATATATTATAAATAATATTATATATATATATAATATTATATATTATAAGTAATATTATAAATAATATTATATATATTTATAATATATAATATTATATATGATATACGCCACAGAGCGAAAGAAGCTTTCACTTGCAGGAACCAAAGTGTCAGATTGTCCTTCCAGAATGGCGGAAATTTTATCATCTTCGTTGCGCAAATTTCTATATCTTCTCGCATCGCCGTCTTCACCTAGGATGGAATCCCCTGCGTCACGAATTCCGCTAGCAGATTCATATCTTCCGTATCGCGGTTTAGATCCAGAAATTGGTCTTCTTTCGACTGGTCGAGTTACGCTGAACATTGCGTCGTGGCGTCGCCATGGCAGTACAGCCACGTAGCTCTTTTTAGGCTTTTTCTCGTGCCCTGGACCAGTATTCCACACTCCTGATCACGTCGGAGTCACCAGAAATATTCCTGTGGGGGTTGTTAATAAATCCACGCGAATATTTAGTGTTAAAAAAATATCACAACTTTAGTGTGAACAGTACAGAACTCGTGCATGTTTCTCTCTGCGTGAACTGTATCTTTTGAATGTAAAGTTACAAGAAGAATATGTGTTAAGTACCGTTTACAATTGCTTAAGAGTTGTACTCATTTGTATTTTGTATTTTAGTTTTTGGGACATTGTTTTACAAGATTTTGACTTTTTTAAAATGAAACAACCTAGCTTCCGAAGCGCGGATTCGCTCGCGGCTGGTCAGGGTTCGGAGTAGGCGCGGAGGAAAGGCACAAGACTCGTCTCTTTCGGTTTAATTAACAGTGATTTATTTTACGGATGTACAAGCGTCGTAGGATTTCGGCGGAGATATGCCCCGAGAATCTAGTGACGTCGCGGGCTATTTACGACGGGATAATATATACAAGAGCGTTCGCGCGTTATACAATGGTTGCGTGTGCGAGGAATACGGTGATCGGTTTGTCGCGGGCAGCGCGAGGTAATACGTGGTACGTACGGGGCGGAGCCGGTACTTTCGGCGATTTTGCGGGCCGAATCGCGTGACAATGAGTATCGGTACGGGCGGAGACGGCTTCCCCGGGCGTCGCGGATCGGAGCACGGGAAAATGGCGCGAAGCGCGGATGCGGCGTGAAGCGCGGACGAGACCGCGGTAATTCGGCGCGGCAGGCGGCAGGATCGGTCTGGCGCGAGCCTCGTCCACCAAGAAGCGCTCGGTGGAGGCCACGAGCGGTCAGATCGAGGAAAACGGCGCGAGTCCTTCCACCGAGGAGCGCTCGGTGGAGGCGGAGTATGGTGGCTCTACCCCCGATGGCAGGCTGCAAGCGTCTAGAGACGGGGCGGTATCCAGCGAGAAGCGCTCGGTGGAGGCAGAGAGGCACTCTGCCCCCGTTCGGATAGCCTTGTGGATGAAACTGGTCGTCCGCCGAGACACACTCGGCGAAGATAGAGAATGCCAGAGGCGCTCTACCTTCTTTCGGACTGGCTTCGGACAAACGGAAGATAAGGACAGCTGGTCGTTTGCCGAGACGCGCTCGGCGAAGACAGAGTAGGCCGGAGGCGCTCTATCTTCTTTCGGACTGGCTTGGTGCGGGAACGGGAACTCAGGATCGGTGCGGTCGGTGAGACGGATGATCAGGAATCGCAAAATAGCGTTAGCGACGCTTGTTTATATACGCGTCGCGACGGTGTTACGGAGTGGCGGGGGTAGCGACGGCCGTCGCGAGCGCAGGGACGGTGCGGTGGAACGATCGGTGATTACGGCGTCCCGACGCTGCGATCGCGTTCGGCGGTCTTCGGTCGCCTTCGGCCTCGCTCGGCGCGTCGAGGCGGTCGCCGCGGTAATGCCTTCTGCACACAGGACGCGGAAACGCTTGCCGCGCGGCAAGAAGCGACGCGGTAGCCAATAAACTTTTGGTTCTTACGGAAAAACAACGCGTTGATTAGCTACCGCGTCGCTTCTTGCCGCGCGGCAAGCGTTTCCGCGTCCTGTGTGCAGGAGCCATAAGTCCGATCGCGGACTTTCCTATTGTTTCCTATCGAATACATGCTAGCGTTCAAAAAATACGGTGGGCACACCGTGCCCGTTCTTCACCCTGCGGGTGGTCGGCTGGGTGGTCTCGGCAGGGCGTTCATGCCGGAACGATGCAGTTTCAGGGGGTGCATCGTTACAAAAATAATATTTATCATTCTTTGACAGTGTTTAATACGTTTCTGTAAAGTTAGTAAAAGCTTAGTACTGTTTGAATAACCTTGCGGAAGATTCTTTGGCGCCAAAAAACATCGTTTAACCTAGAGTCCTAAACTCCGTTCAGCGAGAGATTGAGAGTGGTTCTGCGCATAGGCGGGCAAAGTGGGGTAAAGTCCATGCATAGAGCGTGGCGTATCGTACATGTAAATGAACGTTCTGTGGGCGGAGACCTGCGCGAGACCCGTTCGATATTAATCTACTAGGACTGTACCCCCACCTTGCCGCCAAGGCAGCTATCTTGTGCTCGTCCTGCTGTCTATTGGTTTATAACCGACCAATCAAAAGGAGAAACAAGTTCGCGTCTCTCTACTAATTTAGGACTCTAGTTTGACCTATACTACGTTTACGCGGCGAGGCTATGCGTTTACGCGATACATAATTTTCTATCGTTTACGCGTGCGTAGTATTCTGCGATACTTTTTGAGAGCCGTTTACGCGTGCGTAGTATTCTGCGATACTTTTTGAGAGCCGTTTACGCATTCGCGAAGTATATAGTGTTCCTCTCCGGTCCGTAATACGATTTAGAGGTTATCAGTTCAAATTGCTGACAAAACGGATTCGACAAGTAATATTGTGAGTACTATTCTCGACTTCTCGAAGAAATTTAGCCATAAAGTCACGTTTCGGTAATAATTCTATTGCAGATTGTGCTGCACTCTCTTGCACTCTTGCACTTAATCAAATTCGCCGTTTACGCGAGGTATTAGCAAGGAAAGTATTAGCTAATTTGAGTAAGTTACTGCTATTATCGTACTTTAAGTCACGGCTAGACACCCCTGTTTACGCGGAGTGAATTATCGTAAGTTATGATAATTTAGGTGAATTATCGTAAGTTACTACATCGCGTAAACGCATAGCCTCGCCGCGTAAACGTAGTACTAGGCTGGTCAAAAAGTCTTCCCTATTGTTTATCGCAAATATCTTGGTAACCACTGAAGATACAGAAATGTTTCAAAAAGGACTGTCTAGTCCTATAATCATAAAAATGACTGTTCAGTCATATACTCTGCCTTATTGAAATTACACGATTACATTATAGGTAATTACGTCCTTCCGATTATTTAACACAATAAAGCGCGCGCATGCCGTAAAAATTGGACACCAATAATTTCCGACTTACGCATAAAATACTTATATCGCGACAACCGTAAATGATAGAAAGATGATTAAGGCCGGTATTCATAGTCGAATCTTATATTTAAGTACGATCTTAAGATGTTATGAACCAATCACAGAACGTATTAAAGCTGATTTATAGAGGCCGTAACCGTTGATTTAAGCCGTAATCTTTAAGAAATTGACCAATCACAGTCGATTATTCTTCTCACATTCGACTGTGATTGGTCAATTTCTTAAAGATTATGACTTAAATCAACGGTTACGGCCTCTATAAATCAGCCTTTTAGCATCTTAATACATTACTTAAGACGGTTTTAAAATAAGAATCGACTATGAATACCGGCCTAAAAAAGACATTGTAGTTCGTACTCCGTTTTATTGGAATAATTCCGATAGATTTCAAACCAATAAATGTTTTTAAAATAATTTTTCTATTTTATACGGTTGGTAAGATCATAGTATAACTAGTAGTGTCACTCTCTGTCGGCACCTTTGATCTATTGGATTCCGATTCGCCGCCATGTTTTTGGGATACCCATAGACGTATCAACGGTTAAAGGGGCCCGGGTTGTACCTACAAGTAACACTGCCTAAATGTCATACGCCGATTTTTTTGAAACTATGCACACATGTAGAACTTTGAATTTGTGTCGTGCTTTTTTATTTCTGCTTATAAAGCGTTTTAAGAGTAGAAACTACCCTCGAAATATTAACCTTCTCAATTCTATGTATAACAATCCTTTAGGCCATGCACGTCAATTTCTTGTAAAAATACAGACCAGAAAACCCTGAAAACTTCTAGAGACGGTATTTTGGTGCAAAAACCATTCGGGATAACGTACATTATAGGGTTGAGAAAGTTAATATTTCGAGAGTGGTCCCTATTATATTCTTAAAACGCTTTATGAGCAAAAATAAAAAAATACGACACAAATATTTTTCGAAGTTCTACATGTGTACACACTTTCAAAAAAATCAGCGTGTGACACACTTGAGTAGTGTTAATTGTTAAATGTGCAAAAGAATTGTATACATTATTCATTCTTATTAAGAATATGGTCTATATAGGTAGAAATACACAAAAAATATTATATGAATAAAAGTGATTAATAAAATTGTAAGAATAACAATGTTTCGATGAATTGCTCGAATGCTAATTATATTTGAAATAACTATTATAAATTATGAGATTAAAGTGGAAATTATTAAAAAATAGTCCGATTATTATTTGTAGTTAAAGATTTTATATTCGTGGTAAAGTTTAATTAAAATTAATAATGCATATGTACAAACATGTACATATGTACATATGTACAAAGTTTTGACATGTACATATGTACAAACCTTTCATCCTTAGGGAAACGAAAAAAATGACAATTTTGGCTCCTATTTCGGCAGCCTCGAACGCTGCAAATGTGAGTGCTTGTACTCATTATGATTTTTACGATGCACCAAAATTCAGCCTCTGCTACCACTTATTCAAGCGTCACAGCCGTCACACCGACTTTGCGCTAACACACATACAAAAATCCTCTGATTGGTTATCCCAAAATAATGGCGGATGCGCAGTACGGATCGGCGCAAACCACAAAAATCGGTTGAGTAATAGTACTAGTTATACTATGGTAAGATATAAGCGTTTAATGAAAATGGAAAATCTCTGGGCGACCATTTTGTTAAGATTTCGAGCGCTTTATCATCTTAATAAACGAAAGTACATAATTGCTAATAATGAAATCATGTAATTCCAATACAGCAAAGTGCAATCTACAAAATGCTTTTTGAATCGTCCTTCTATCATTTATGGTTGTCAAGATATAAGTGTTTTATGAAAATAAAAAATCGCTCGTCCGTTTTCTTAGGCTCATCATATACAATGATTCAGGAGACGCAACTTGAGTGAGCACTCATTATGATTGGTACACTTAGATTCGGAGAAAAACCAAAGGCAAGAACCAATCATATTAAAGACTCACTGAGTGTTCAACAGTTGTGTTTTCTGAACGCGGTCAATAAAATCATACTACTATATAAAGGTCAAGGTCGTTGGGGCTAGTTTCTCTATACTAAATAATTACTCCCTTTGAAACCCTAAAATTCCTTTTATTTGAAACATTTTTCATGATAGCACTTCTCTATTTCCATGATTGATTGTTCTGGGACTTTTAAGACACACGTACTGTATATTAAAATAACAGAAAGTCCTGGAATTCATCAAATTATATATTTTCCATACTTCCAGGACGCGTCCTGGAAGTTATTGAATTATATATTTTCCATACTTCCAAGACAGTCCTGAGAAGGAGTCCTGGAATTTATCGAATAATATATTTGTGTACTTCCAGGACAGTCCTGGAAATAAACGCACGACATAAAAAATTTCCATGCCTGACCTCAAAGTTACAAAAGTTCTGGAACTAATCAGTAAACATATAAAATGGTCCTGGAATTCACCGAACGACATATATATATGTATATATATATATATATATATATATATATATATATATATATATATACACATGTTTATATTGTTTATCACACGTTCATACAATTAAAAATTTAAAACATTTGTCTTCAAATTAAAAAAAAAATTAAATATTTACGTACAACGTAAAGTTAATATAAACAAAAATAATTTAATCGACTACAAAAATGCTAATCATATAGAAAAAACTTTGAAATCGTAAAGAGTTATATAAATGTTAAATAATTTAGATTGTCAGTAACAAAATACTCTAATACTTTACTTCTAATACTATATATACTTATATAAAAATAGAAAAGATACTATTTACATTTTTTTTATACATATGTACAAAAGAGAGCATTATTCAGGCCCATGAACTGTAGACAAGAATTTATTCAGGTCTACTTCATCTAAGTTACTAAGTAACATTTGCGGATCAGTCGTGCATTTCTTCTCAACCTTAAAAGAGAAAAACAATTATATAAGTATTATAGGCAACGTAAGTATTTGTAAGAATTATTTAATTACCTGCTTCGTTTCTCTTGCTTCTGACAGTTTTCTCTTCCGGCTTTTGGTAACAGTATCTGTAACTAAAGCATCTTTTATTTAACGTTCTCTAACTTCTGCAATAAAAAGCAATTAAGCTTGTTTTATTAAATAAATATTTTATAAAATATCTTTACAATCTTACCTTTTTCCTGATGGTTATCCGGTTTTTGCTTTTTCCTTGCATCAGATTGCGTATTGTTATTAGTTTTGTTTGCCGCAGCAGTTTTAATAATCATCTTATTTGTTTTAGCTCTTGATGGTTCATCTACAGGAGACGACGTAGCCAAGGGTTTCGTGGTATCGTCTTTTAAATTAAACATGTCTTTATCTGCTTGGAAGTTAGGTGTCCCGCAAACTTTTTCATTCTTCGTGCGTGATTTTTTACTCGCCGTCCGTTTCTTAGGCGGGAGATTAAATATTTCCTCCAACTCGGTAGCTTTCATTATCTTGATGCACTCAACGGGGTTTAAATCTGAGAAATCGGCATAATTGATTTTAATCTGTAACTCATGTGCGCTATATCTCCTTCTTCTCTTTCTCATCGGTACGCTGTCGTCATACACAAAGTGATACTCGGCTTTTTTACAATTATGAACATCGGCCGTTTGATGCGATTCATCATCACCGTCGCTTTCAAGTTCGCTCTGCTCTTTATGTTGCTTTTCAGTTTGATTTTTACCATTGTTCGATTGCTCCTTTTTGGACGCAGGCACTAATTGCAAACACTGAAGAACGGTCGATAATTCCTGTTTGGGATTTTCAACATTAGCGTTCTCCTTCTTGTCTGGAGCTTCATCAGCATTTTGAGTTTCCGCGTCAGCGATTTTCTTGGTTTTGTCACCTTTCGCACTTACAGTCGAAGATGTTTTGTGTTCATTCTCCTCGTCACTAAATAAGTCGCGCTTCACTTGATCTACTTTGAATCTTAATGTTTTATCAGATTTATCAATATTATTTGAAAATTGTCTCAGTTTACTCACTTTATCTTCCGTTTGATCATTCTTTACCTTATCCGGAGCTAATGTTTCTTGTACGACGATATAATTCCCTGAATTTGTTTCTTTCTTTAAAATCTTCTTTTGTACAGTAGCATTGTTAAATGTCTCCCCCGTTCCTTCTTTGTCGACACTCTTAACATTGCAGTTTTTCTCCGTATTTTCCTTGGAATCTGGCATCTCTTTTAAATGATCTTGATTTTTTGATAAGGAATTACGCGATTGCGTGGATTCACTCTTCATACAATTTTCAGTTACATTATTTTCACAAATGTTATTTTCGTGCAATTGTTTTGTCGTATAATCATCGAGCGGTTTGTTACTATTATTCCCGTAATTCGTTAAGCTAGGATTTGTACTCTTCGATGCGGCAACTCGGTTTGTCGTTTCTTCCTCGTTATCGCAGCAGTTGTTCACGAGATTCTGTTTTTGCGGTTCGTATTTTCTTCGCGTACTTTTCCTCGAGGTTTCCTGTCGATTACCTTGCGGCTCTGTATTCTTATTAACATCCTTGGCATATCTTGCCGGCGGACGTATATTTCGCTTTCCTCTACCAAACTTCTTCAGAGTGTCGGCAGTTTTGCTAGTTAAAATGCATTTACGCTTCGTCCCGCTAGGAAGATTTAATTTTGAATTATCTCTGATCTTAGCCATGATACGCTGTCGTTTTTCTTCTAGTACCTGCCTGTGCATCAACTTGTCGTGCATAAGCGTGCTTTGCTCGCGCTCGGGTTCATTTTTAATCGGTTTCGGAGGCTCGATGAATTTCACTGATCCCGGTCGAATACATTGTATATCTATTATCTTTGGTTGTGCTCGCGATTTGTTGATTTGTATTTTACCGCTGCTCTTTGACGACTTGTTCGATCTTGATAATTTTTCGTCTTCCGTCATAATCGCCGATATCCTTGTCGTCAAATTAATCGTTTCTACTCCGCTTTTTGAGCTGCTGGGCGTTTCCGAAATATCGGCTTCATTTAATAGAGTCTCATCTTTAACGGGGGTTTCCTTCAACGTATCCTTTAGCTGATCGTCAGTTTTCGTGATCGCGAACACTTTCTTCGGCGAAGATTCCGCTTCAATCGCGCTATCTGATTTTTTACATGCGTCGCTTGGTATAGCCGCTACGTCATGTGTATCTTTCGGTGCGTTAATGGTTTTCTCCGCGAAATCGCTACTGATGTCTGTGCTTGTTTTACTTGAGGCTTTATCGCATTTCCCGTTCGGCGAACACGTATTCGTCGATGTATTCGAACTGCTGGATGTAGATGATGATGAAGAGGACGATGACGACGATGACGAGGATGACGAAGAGCTACTCGCCACAGAGTCATTGTGAGAATCATTGACATAATTGGCATCGATTATTGTTTCTCCATGCTCACCTACGCCTTTAATTTCGTTCCCCTTTATCAGATCCACGTGGTGGTCTATTACAATCGAAGCGTTGAGTTCTGCCGCGATTCCTGAATCTTTGGACGCAATTTTAAACTCCTTGATAGCCTCTTCCCTCGGCAAATTCTCCTTAATCACTTCGAACTCCGTTATCTCTAGCTTAGAGGAAGTACACGTCTGATTACCAGAGACAAGACTATTGTGCGTCGAATGTAATTTTATGTGCGACGAAGATAGAATGGGTGACTCTTGCGTACTGCTGTCTTTAGGCTTAGGTACCTTCAAATCAGAATCCTGAGCTTGCTCGGAGGTGGGTTTGTAATACGGGGAATTGTACTCGCCTCTTTTTAGAATATCTCTAGTCGTCTCCTCTTTCGGTGTCAGAGCTACGCCCGGAGTTATCGGGAATTCCGGGGTGGTGATAAAACTACGTATTTTAGTGGAGTCCTCGCTGACCTTGATAAACGGTGTAATTAGATTGCTACTGGGACTTAATACTCTCGGTGTCGGCGGAGGACCGGATATGTTGTCGAACTTTCTAGGTGTCTCCAAGCTTATCATATCGGGCAAAATGTGTTGTGCACTGTCCACGGATATAATTCTCGAGACTTCTGACACTTTGCGAATTGATTTGCGCGATTTCCATGTTTTTTACTTTCCCGTTATCAGACTTCCGACTTAAGTTAGTCGCTATCGTCGTTAATTGCACGTACTTTTTTACAGGTTTCGTTTCAACTGCTACCGCACCGCTGGTGGGTGCGCTTGTACTATTCGTTTTTGCCGACGTCTCACAAGTATTGGTCGATTCCGAAATTTTGTCAGATTTGTTTGTACTGGAACTTACAGGATTAACAGTAGCTTCCGTTATATTTTCTTTCTCATTATTTTGCGATTCTGTTATTATGTTTTCTTGGGAATTCTCTTCCGATCCATTGGTGTTTTCTGCATTATGCTTAAACTTCCTGTTCACTTTCGGTTTACTGCAACTCTTTCTCTCGTTGCTCTTCGATCGTGAATTGTATTTAGTCTTTTTACATATCACGTCATTCCTATCTTTAATAGAATTTCTTCTCCTCTTTACTGGTTCCCTAATCTCCGGCTCGTTTTTCTCGTCTCCCTTATTCGATTCTATATTCCTGCGTAAATCGGCATCCCAATTTCCCGCAAGGGACTTAGATGGCTTGTGTTGAACGATTCTATCCTCGGAGGAGGAACAAGACGCGCTGGTACTACCATGTGGAGATACCTCGCCTATAATGACACCAACGCCGTTATACTTGTCCCAGCCTCCCATGAGTTTCGGCGCGGGGCTTCTAGTAGCTATGGGAATTCTGTAAGACTGATTAACTTTCATCGGACTCTTCTGTTTCTGAGCGGAAGTACTGGAAAGCGACGGTGATCTGAATAATGTAGTCCTACAAACGGATTTCAAACGTTTCGCCGATGTGAATGGTGTGTCCCCGCTCGTTCTCCTAGTGGAACTCGTCGTTCTCATAGGAGTGCTAAAGTCGAGCGCCCTTACGTGACTGTTTCGTTTACGCGGCGTGGATAAACTTAATCTATGATTTTTGGATCTACTTTTTAACAGGGATTTCGGCGTGCGTTTAGTAATAATATCGACATTTTTAGGTGATCGCGTGCTTTTATTATTTGTCGTAGTGTTGGCCGCGCTTTCCATCACGGGTGCTAAATCAATGTCCGAAAGATTGTGACTTTGGTTGGTTTTGCTACAATTAAACTTTAAATATGGAGAAAGTCCGCTCTCCGACAGGCTGATATTTTCCTCCAAATTGATCATAGGCATGTTGGTGCTATCCAATGATGTTTTAGCGCTAGTTTCATTGCCATAAAGCGTTATCGATTCACCTACGACGATCTTACCATTTTGCACCGGTTCTAACGGACGATTTAATACCTGTTGATCAATAGTGATGATGGGTACTGTCACGTCAGTTTTGTGTATAGTTTTTAATCGTTTGTTCACGTTACCGTTTTTCCTCGTCGATTGCAATAATCCCACTTGATTCGCAGGATTGTTCGGTTCTTCTACAAAGGCGGCAGTGTTTTGACTGCCGGTACATTCTGCGCTACATTGACCGTCCGTAGATATAAAGTTTCAACAGTTCCTTTAATGCTATCTGAATCTTTCGGAGCAATCGGAATAAAACGCGAAGTGGAAGTCGATGTAATAGTTGATGAGCGATTTATTAAAAAATTATTCACCTCTTCTTGCGAACACACTATCAACGTTGGCATAGTCATGATTTCGTGTTCTGTTATGGGCTGAATTGTATCGGACTGAACAGAACTGGACTGGTTATTATTGGCCGTTTGATCGCGTTTGGGTTTTGTAGGTCTTGGTCGTTTTACCGTGGACTTTTTAACTTTGGGCTGTATTTGCAGTTGTGTAACATTAGTTTTCTGTACGTTTGTCGCTGTTAAAGGTTTATGGCATCATTCGTATTTATCAAAGGTATCTGCATTGTTTGCATTTTTTGTTCATTATTATCATCTATGGTTATTATTTTTTTTGTATCAAGAGTTTTTTTGCCACTGTCAGGCACACTATTAATAATGTTGGCATTTATAATACTCAACACCGCGGCTGCATTTTGATCTTCCAAAGCGTTTTGATCTTTCTCTTGATCCCTCGCTTTGTCGACCTCGTCTTCAACTCTGTTATATTGTTGTCTTGAAGAACTACGAAGTCTGTGCTTCAAAGGCACGTCTGCTGTTACCGTCCTCCGCGGATACTTTGGTATCTATCACCACTGGCTCTGGTGAACTAACATTGCTCACACCTACTTCCACTTCCATTTGTTTCTCCCGTGCTCTAAAGCAATATTTCGAAAATATAGCATATTTAATTCATAACGAAAAATAGAGTTAATTAAAAAAATAAAATATATACGCACTCATTAACCGACTTTGGGCTTAGCTTTCCTTCACCATCTTCCTCTGGACTTGTGTCCGTTTCTGTGTGCGGCCCAATGATTTCATAGATAAATTTTTCAAACACAGGATCGGACTCGGTTGCTTCAACGATGATTTAATAGCATTATTTAATTCAGCCATAATCGAGGTGTTCCCTTCACCGACCATTGAGTCATTCAAGTTCTCGTCCTTCAGGGATAGGTCTGTAGGAATGATTGCTTTATTGATATTCTCTGCAATACATTCTTGTAAGTCTGTACGATTCAAAATTTTTTTCGTTATTATCTGGAAATGTATACAAGTAGATATTTTAATGACATAGCGCTCAATATCTATCTCTCTCTCTCTCTCTCTCTCTCTCTCTCTCTCTCTATATATATATATATATATATATATATATATATATATATATATATATATATATATAATAACTTATTTGGAATGTAAATTTTCGTAAATGTTTTTGTGTGAAAAAACAATACAAACATATAAATAGCAGAAAATTAATATCACTTAGATGCTTACACTGAGATTTTCAATAGGCTCGTTATTAGATTCGGACTCTGACTCGGGTATCTCGTAAGGAATAGTTTGGACTTCTGTACTAGAGAAACTTAATAATTCTTCTGTACTCGTGGCTGTAGTATATCGTTTAGGTATTGTATTGATTACGCTTTCTTCCTTTTTTTTATCATCAATGTCCATTTCGCAACTTCGCACATTTGAGACACCGTCTATACAAAAAAGTTGCCAATAAATTTGTCTACTAATTTATGTAATTGATTTGATGTTTTTATAATTACCTGAACTTATCCGAATATTATTGTTTCTATTACGCGTGGCAATATCATTTGTACTATTAATTTTATCAGAGTCACATTGTCTGTGAGGCTCCTGCGTGAAAGTGTCATCTCTTTTCTCGACTGTATGAGCAGCACATTCTATCTGCTTTAACAAATCAACATTTCCAGGCAGGCTCTCTAACGGGGTTGTGTCGACATTGTGGCAGCTCGCTGCTGTATTTAGGCATCATCAGAGTTTTATCAAGATCTTACATTTTACAAGGTGTTATAAACATTGTGAATAAAAAAAAATAACATACGTGGACTCATGATATCCGATTGTTGTACTGAATTCAATTGAGATTTAATACTGCGTTTAACACGTTCACTATTACTATGGTGTCTTTTACGCATACTGACTTGCAGCAATCGGCGAGCCATTTGATGTTTGTGCATTACTCTGTAAAATGTAAAAAACGTTATATAATTTAATGTTAACCTCTCGTTTGATTATGCATTATGTGTGTATAATAGATATACACACACATACATATTAAATGCAGGAGCTTCCTTTTATTTTTAGAGGGCTTCTCCCAATCTGAAGTGACCAACTTTCAGTTATGCTAAATGTGAAAGTTTTCTGCTACATTTAGAATACTGTGAAGGGCAATTAATCAAGATAATAATAAGTTACCTGTGAAGGTACATTTATATTTACAACAAATCGCTGACCACGTGGTTCCTCTACAAGAAACTTGAGTTGTTCTATCAGATCTCCATTCAGATGCTTTAACTGCTCGCAGTCAGTGGCTTTATTTAATCGTTCTTGAACTGAAAGAGATAACATATATGTGGATGTAAGCTTAATATTTATAGAACCAATGTGCAGTCCAAATCTATTCATTTATTACTGTTACTTAAACACATTTATGATAATATGCAAACGAAAATATATTATTATTTACTCATAGTACTGATGGCTGAAAATTTTTCAACAATATCCATCAACGTTAGACCATTGACTCTGTGCTAAATCTCCCTCCCGCAAGAAAGTACCGTACGGCATTCTTGCAAGTGCGGAGATGTCTCTAAAAACAGTTTGGCTGCTTCAGCACACTTCTGATCTTCCAAATAACCTAGAAGCAGAAACTTAGTAATAGGACTACAACAATGCTATCAAATAGGAGCTATACAAAAACCAAAAATATATAAATATCAGTAGATGAAAGAGATCGTTTTCTTTGTTGTGCTTTCTATCCTTTCTCTCTTCAAAACTCAGATGTATCAAAAACACAGTTAAAACAAGTGAACCCAAAGAAATACATTTGTTAAAATCTTACTTTCTTTATTAAGGAAACTTTATTCACCCAATCATATAATTTACATGCTTGACGTAACAATAATGTTACTATCAAATTCAAGAAATGCTTTGCTAAAAATTTACTTGTGTGTGTGCACACAGAGTGGATGCAAAGAGATAAGAGACAATGCACCTGCGTGAAAGAATTCTATGACATAAAAGGAATATATTCTTTCAGCAAACGCAGTAAATTGTGATCGTAATACATTGTAGGTAAGGAAGCTACGAAGCTCGGCTGCAAAGAGCTAGCACAAAGCCTTCGAGGGGCAGAGCATGCCATGGCGTTTCCGCGGGAAAGGTTACGTGCGGGTGGGTATCTTGGCTGCAGCTTGTGCATCTTACCGAGCACCAGTCGAGCGATCTCAGAAGGCAGCAGGGCTTCCATGATTGCGCTGGATACACCTCGCGATATCAAGAAAACTTCATCGATGCACAAGTCGCGTCGCGATCCAAAACAACGCTCTGCTCGTATGCGCTATTGCGTCTCAACACTCTCAACAGTGGCAACAAATGGCAAACTGGGCAAACATTTGTAGTGCATTGCTACCAACGTGTGACCCCTCGCCTTTCTCAAATTCGGCTTCGCGAATTTAAAAAAAAAAAAAAACGAACGACGTTTCACTGTTTTCCTCACGGGACGAAACGAGCCGTTCTGCCGCGACGTTATCGCGATTATCGTTTGCGAGTCTATTAATTACGCGTATTTGGGAAATTTCGTTAGACTCGTATCTTCGCTCGTCGCACCTGCGAGATTCGTTGTGCGTCGTCGAGCACGAGATTAAATGGAAACGCAGAGGGAACGACGGCGTCGTTGCAGCTCGGAGAAATGTTTCTCCGTTTTTCAAACTTATATTTCGCGGCTGCATTCAAATCTTCCACCCACAACATCGCCATTTTTAACAATTGGCATCGACGGGACCGCGGAACGTCGAAAGAGCAACAGGCCGCAGGCCGAAATCCGTCTGGCAGCTGGCTGGAAAAGGGAATTGGGAAAGATCTATCACGCGTTTGCGTTTGCGCCCTCTCAGAAAATGTCGCGGCCGATAAAAAAAAAAACCTGTTCTTTTTAGAGCTGAACTTCTTGCACGGTTCATCTTTCCTCTCTTTCTTTTCACGTTGGAAAGAAAAAGAGAGAAGATGAACTGTGCAAGAAGTTCAGCCAAAAAAAAAAAAACAGGCCTAACGAGAAAGGAGGTTCAAGGAATTACATTGTTTAGGCCCGTATTCATAATCAATTTTTATATTTAAAAAAATTATTAACATAATATAATTAATATAATACTATAATAATATAATATGACATTCGTATAATTTTATATTATATACACATTTTATATATATTCTTATAATTATATAATATATTCTTGTATATTAATATATATATATATATATATATATATATATATATATATATTTTTTTTTTTTTTTTCCTTTTATATATTTTATTCGATTCTTATTATTCTTTATAGCTCTACCGTTTTTACTTTCCTCTTTCTCTCCCTTTCTAACATCTAATTGTTTCATTGTAGATAATGCAGATGATGTTCGGAATTTCGGACCAGCCGGTTCACATACTTAACTAACTTAACATACTACGTTGTTCGCGCAGTTTGTGACAAGTCTACAACATACGTGCCGAAACGTATATCAGAGAATAACCTAAACAAACAATTCTCTGTCAAGTGTTCTTGACGTGGCAAATCTCTTTTCTAACGTTTATTTAAAGGCACATCACCATAAACCCGACGCTTTTTTCTGTACGGATTGCAACTGCGCTTCCGAATTGTACTGTCATATCTGATATCTGCTTTGATATCTGTTATTGGAGTATTTGGTTACCACATTTGTGCTTGTTAAATGTAAATAAAGGGCTTCTGCTTCCACAGTCAAGTGACGGTACGATTTTCTGTAATTATGTGACCGATAGTAAAGGAATTGTTGACAAATGCATATATTGGCAAAACATTCGATTGATGTATTCTGATGTCATTTCTGCTTTGCATAATTAAAGTAATTATATGAAGAGTGTCATAAATGAATTGGATAGATGTGAATTAGAGTTTTATATTAAATATAAGCTGTAAGTACGGAATATCTAGAATATAATTGTAACAGAAAGAATAGTGATTTGTTAAGCTAGGATTGATTGATAAGAGTGACTGTAACTGCAAATGTTTTATATGTCCCGTAGGTACTTGAAAAGATGGGTTGGGTGTTAGAGGTAGCTAAGATGTTTCTCTATA
Organism: Temnothorax rugatulus; assembly: GCA_035220575.1. Taxonomy (NCBI): domain Eukaryota; kingdom Metazoa; phylum Arthropoda; class Insecta; order Hymenoptera; family Formicidae; genus Temnothorax; species Temnothorax rugatulus. The sequence continues at coordinate 61,905 of JASTWL010000970.1, forward strand.
TATCGTTTCCCGTTGGAATATTTCACTATGTTAATCAGCCAGCCTACTTTGAAAAGGTGGTGATAAAAGCGAAACAGGAATACTTCCCGCCCGAGAGTAGAAAGATGAATGAGCACATGGAAAACTTCATTCGCGATTTCAATGCTGACGTTGAAAAGAAACGTTTGGACGCCTTGGAGAGCGGGAACAAACAGTGAAGAAAATCTATTGTAATGTTTCCGACTGTGATACCGGTAGTGGAATTTATCATTTTTTTGTAAAGGCGAGGATATCGAGGTATCTTTGGCACAGTCAGTAGTTAGAAATAAAAATATTGATGAAGCTTTTAATCCTGATATCTTTCTATTGTTGAGCTTTGAATTGGTAGGAAAATTAGTCTTCAAGCTCATTTTTCTTTTTTTATTTCTTTAGTGTTTTATTTTACGAAATTTTATTTTTCTTTTGTAAGGTATCTTTACTGTAACATGCTTTTTTATTTTAAGATTATGTTTTTTATTGTATTATGTAAGAGATTTTTTTATTATCCAAGAATAAATGTATTGAGCAGGCTAGTAACATCTGTGTAAT